>CM039502.1:66737992-66808638 GCA_022432975.1 Begonia masoniana | reverse complement strand
TCTAAGTATCCTTTCTTTTTGTAAGTTTTCATGGAAGATCATATGCTAAAGTCATCAAGTTAACCTCCAAATATTTTGTGGTTACTTTTTTGATAAAACATAGATAGAGAATGAGGTCTTTTCTCTCAACTCGGCTTTGAAGCTAAGTCCACTTGGAGATGAGCCACAAAAGAAAAGTGGCTTACAAACAAGACTTGGAAGAGGCACCCTCATCTTGTGACAAAGAGAAACCCAAGTTTATGCTAGTTTGGGCACCAAAGGAGGAAGAGACCGAAGCACTTGAGGCCACGACAATCTAACCATTGTTGGCCGAACTTCCATCTCGTTGGAAACTTGAAGACTTTTCTTTTGGAATCTTTTTCTATCTTTATTATTGTCTTTTATTTCCTTATTGGATTTAATGGTTGGACTACTTTTTTATAAGCCTCACTTGGTTGAACTTAAGTGGTCGAGTGAGTGTGTTTTTGTTTGCTCCTTCTTGGGACTATTCTAGTCTTTTCTTTTCTAAAGGCTCTTGCCTTAATTTTAGGGTATTATGCTGTAGCTAGCTTGGTTTTGAGAATATTGAGAACTTTATTTTTCAACAAAAGAATTGGAAGTGATTTCCTTTTCGACTTTGGTGTGTTTATCCGAAGATTTGTGGTGTGATATTACATTGAAATTGGTTTGTGAGTTTGAGTGATTTCTCTTATTTTGCACGTGTCCTTCTTCTTTCTAGAGATAGGTAACATGAAGTGTTGTGTCAAAATTCATGTATTGCAAGATAGTTGAAGAATGAGAAAGAGTTTTCATGAGAAGATTTGAAGTGGAGATTACTTTGAGTCTACGACAGACATTTGTGCATATCTCTTTGATCTGAATGCATTTAGCCACGCAATTTGGAGGAATCAAACTCTCTTTTCAGAGGAAGATCCTGTCAAAAAACCTTGAATTGAACGAGATATCATTTCCTTAAATTAGATTAGAATCTTGGCCAAAAGGTGTGATTTTGTCTCCGTCGACCAGAATTGTTTTGGTCATAACACCTTTGTCGCAATGAATTAGAACGTGATTTTTGGCTGGTTTTTAATTCACACCTAGATGGTTCTTCTATTAAAATTTCATTCAAAAATAAGTTGAATTGATAGAGATATCGTTTCTTAAAGTCAGCACCCGAATCTGCCCTAGAATTTTGAATTTTCCTTTGGAGTTACCATTTATTTCATATTGGTGGTGCATCATTTGGTATCAGAGCCCTCTTTCTTTCCTATTGATTTGCTGCTTTATTTTGGTGGTTTTTTTTGTTGAAAAAATATTGAGAAAAATTTGTCCAAAGTTTTATCAAAATCGTGATGATTTTGTTGATCAACCAAATCGTTCTCGTTTGAAGAAATCCACACCTATTTTTCGAGAGGAAGATGATTTCTTCCGTGCAAATCTCCTCAAAATTTGGCAAAAAACTTTAAGCGTGTTAGAATTGATTGAAGAGTCTTCCCATTCTATGGTGCAAGAGGAAAGAATCAATTTGATTTCTAATGAGCACATTGATGACAATCAGTGTGAATTGTTGGGACATATTTTTGTTGAATCTTCACATTCTCAAGTTTTTTTTGATTATTTGAAGGGCTTGGATTGTTTGGATAAATATTCTCATGTTGAGGAACCAACCCCTTCAATGGAAGATAAAGTAGTTCATTCTCATGAGGAAGTAATCATTTATGTTCATGAAGAATCTTTGCTTGAATTGAAGATTGAAGTCTAAATGCGATGTTATAATTTCCCCAAAGACACAAGTGATCGATGAGATCCATATAGAAGGTGATAAGACATTCTTGGCCATGGTTTTTTATGAAGGACACAATGAGCATGAAGAGATAGCACAAGAGGATCCTTTTCTCTTGACAATTAATCGCTCTCTATCTATTTTGAACCAGGAAGTGGAATTTCAAGGGGGGGGGGGGGGGGGGGGTGAAATTTCTATGACCTCTGTTTTTAGTAGAGACACCGTATTTTCCTTAATTTTTTGTGAAGAATGTTTACCTAACAAGTCTTCGGTGTTTTTGTTTAAAAGGAATTGTTTGAGAACTATGGAACATCCTTTCATGTTGAAGTACAACTATAGAGAGCCTTAGATGGTTTGTTTAAAAAGAGTTGTTTGAGAACTATGGAACATCCTTTCATGTTGAAGTACAACTATAGAGAGCCTTAGATGGCTCTATCGAAAGGGCGACAAAGTTGAATCAGTTTTGCCTAATAAAAAGGGAAGGAAGTTTGCAAGCCTTCTTGGAGTTACCTCACATTAAACAAGATGTTTGGTAAGTTTTAAGAATTTGGATCCATATTATCTAATCAAACCTTGGTAAACACTCAAATGGATTCTAAAAATTTATTTTACTTTTGAATGGGTTGAAATTAATTGATGAATTGTTTGGTTATTTATGGATATATAATGGAATCAAATTTTTGGGCTGCAAAGTCACTTTCTTTGAAGGGGTAATGATAAAGGTACAAGATTTATGCATCTCAAGTTGACCCAATTTTGAGCTAAAATTTTATTTTTTGGGAAAAAACTTCATCGGTTATGGATGATAAGCTTACTTTGAATTTCTTGGTGTAACAAATTCCTCACAAATTTTGGGAGCTCAATGTAAAGGAAAGTAACCAAGTAGTCATAACCGATTTTGTAACGCCCCGAATTATCTGAACCCGGGTCGCTACTCATTACTTGACCATGACTAAGAAATTTTCGGATAAATTTTAAAACTTCATTCGACAGTCAAAATTTGACATTTTCTATACATTCAAAACATTTGAAAACTTTGCAGCGGAAAATCATTTAAACAACTATGAAGTTAGACGAACTGTAGAATATACTGTTGGGGTGATTAACGGAAGTGTTGAAGTCATCTGCCGACGACAAGGTCAACGAAAGAAGCAGAAATAGAAAACCGAAGACTTCATCAGTGACAAAACGACAAATCACCTATTTCGTTTTCCGGTGACGTCAGCGGCATCAACCGAAAACGACGAAACACCCATTCCCTCTTCCGGTCAGTAAACGACAAAATACCTATTTCCTCTTCCGATGACGTCAGCCGGAAGACAATTACTTTCCTCTTCCGATGACGTCAGCCGGAAGACATACTCACCCGACTTCCCTTACACTTCTTCTGCCGATGACGTCAGCCGGAAGACAAATGCTTTCCTCTTCCGATGACGTCAGCCGGAAGACATACTCACCCGACTTCCATTACACTTCTTCTGCCGATGACGTCAGCCGGAAGACAAATGCTTTACTCTTCCGATGACGTCAGCCGGAAGACATACTCACCCGACTTCCATTACACTTCTTCTGCCGATGACGTCAGCCGGAAGACAAATGCTTTACTCTTCCGATGACGTCAGCCGGAAGACAAACATGAGACATCTACCGGTAGACTTCCCTCTTCCGATAGACATCAACACAATTCCTTTCAACAGAACGCAATAAACCTCTACACATATCCACTGATACAAAATTATTCAATTCCCACCAATGGACTAAACAACCTGTCTATAACCCGAGAAAGATTCGACTATCTAACAGACTTAAAACATTTAACCAAAAATCCATTCATAACACTCCAAGTCATTGTATTGATCAAAATCAGTAAGAACATGAAAATCAGAAATTCTCGAAAACGAAGTCAAGCAGCTGTAATCTCCTTTACTAAAAACTCCATATACTCAATTTAAATCATTATCCACTAAACCTCTACATCTGTAAACAACATGCTAAACCGCCCCATCAGTTACCATGTCGAGGCCTGAATGCACTCCTCCAACGTCCACTATTCCTCAACATGATCAGGAGACACACCTGCTAACACTTCTTCACCTACATCACAAAACTCATCTATTAGCCTAATGCTAAGTAAGTAAAGCAGTATATGAATGAAATAAAATGCTGAGCTTAAACTCCTAAATATGCAGTTTCTATTTTCTCCTCTCAGTGGCATACATATTCGTTCATATCATGATCAGATCCCATGGTTCCCTTGGGAGTGGGATCAATTCTCCCAATGTCTACATCCTCATACTCAATTAAGGGGCGGATGAATTCCCTTAACAGCTGATCTGATCCCATGGTTCCCTTGGGAGTGGGATCAATCCTCCCAATGTCTAAATCCCTTCATAAGTTAAGGGGTGGATTAGTTCCCTTAATAGTTTGTCTGTCGCATACAGTTCATACCTTACCATTCCTTACATGAAATTCATTTTCGTAACTTTTAACAAAAACATGATGCATGGACAATAGAAATATTCAAGCATACATAAACCTACTGTTTTGTGATGTAGGCCCGAAGGCACAAGCAATACTTTACTTACCTGGATTCCTTGCAAATGCTCGGTTAAGAGCTACTTCGGGGGTTTGTTCACCTATATTCATAAACAGAACGTTAAACCTCAATCTAAGCTATTCAGAAATCTAAGGAGTGGGTTGGGCATTTCTATTTATCTAACATTCCCGATTCTGCTCTAATCCTCAAGCAGAATCTCTCACTCGTAACATTAACAAAATGCATACGTTGGGATCCTTAAGCTACCTAGGTACTAAAATCAGCAATTATCGAATCAAAACTCACCTGGGTTGGAGGAATCGGTGAGGAAATCGCCTAGAGAGCTCTGCTGGGTTGAGCTGAAAACCGAGAGTGAAATGAGTATGACGGCTATACCTCATTTACTCTTTCCTTAAATACGTTATCCATTTGCAAAATTGACAATTACCCTTATGCCCTCACTTAGTTACTCATTAACCTAATTGATTTTACCCCTAATTTCATTCTATAAAATTCACACTTAGAAGATTAATAGATTATTTTAATTCTAATAAACCGGGTGTTACAATCTACCCTCCTTAAAAGAATTTTGTCCTCAAAATTCAGTACCTGAACAATCTTGGATGCTGGTCCATCATGTCTTGCTGGCGTTCCCATGTTGTCTCCTCTATATTCTGATTATGCCATAAGACTTTTACTAGTGGAACTTCCTTGTTGCGTAATACCTTCACTGCATAATCCAAGATTCTTACTGGTCTCACCTCATAGGTCAGTGTGGGTTGAATTTCAATGTTCTGTTGTTCCACAATCTGAGATGGATCCCTTAAGCACTTCTTAAGCATAGAAATATGGAACACATTGTGGATTCCTTCCATAGAGTCTGGCAATTGCAGTTCATATGCTGATTTCCCAATCCTCCTCAAGATTGAGAAAGGTCCAACATATCTTGGGTTAAGCTTCCCTCTCTTCCCAAATCTTACAACTCCTTTGAATGGTGATACCTTAAGAAAAACCTCACTACCAACTTCAAACTCTAACTCTCTGCGTCTTCTGTCAGCATAACTTTTCTGTCGACTTTGAGCTGTTAAGATCCTCTGACGGATGAGAGCAACCTTCTCAACAGTTTGCTGCACAACATCAGGACCAAGTAACTGTGCTTCACCAACTTCATCCCAGTACAAAGGTGATCTACATTTTCGTCCATATAATGCTTCATACGGTGCCATTCCTATTGTTGCCTGAAAACTGTTGTTATAAGAAAATTCCACCAAGGGCAAATACTTGCTCCAAGAACCTTGAAAATCCAAAACACATGCCCGGAGCATATCCTCTAATGTTTGGATGGTTCTTTCTGATTGTCCATCTGTTTGAGGGTGGAAAGCTGTACTGAAACTAAGCTGAGTCCCCATTGCCTTGTGCAAACTCTTCCAAAACTTAGATGTAAATCTAGCATCTCGGTCCGAAACTATGGTGCTTGGAACTCCATGCAATCTAACAACTTCCTGAACATACAACTCAGCAAGTTGATCCATCGAGTATGTCGTCTTCATGGGCAGAAAATGGGATGATTTGGTCAAACGGTCAACTATCACCCAAATTGCATCATGTCCTTTAGTTGTCCTAGGTAGTCCCACAACAAAATCCATGGTTATTTGTTCCCATTTCCATTCAGGAACTGGTAAAGGTTGTAATGTTCCTGAGGGTCTCTGATGCTCGGCTTTAATCTGCTGACAACACAAACATGATCCAACATGTTCTGCCACACTTCTTTTCATACCTGGCCACCAGTAATGCTGTTTAAGGTCCTTATACATCTTCGTACTCCCAGGGTGAACTGAGAATCTAGAAGAATGAGCCTCAGAAAGAATCTCATTCCGAAGTTCCATAATGGCAGGAACAAACCATCTGTTTCTAAACTTAAGAATTCCATCGGAAGAACAGTTAAAGTCTAAATTGTCCGCAGAATCCATACTTGACTTGTACTTGCTGCATTCATCATCATTTGACTGAGCTTCCCTTATTTTCTCAAGAATTGTAGGTCTTAAGGTTATGGCCGAAAGTATAGCTGTTACATTGGATACTGCCTCTAGATTAAACTTTAGGAATTCAGATTCTAAGGCTAATGGTAAGTCAAGTATCAATGCTGAAACTGATGTTGTCACTCTGCTCAAAGCATCAGCTACTACATTCGCCTTACCGGGATGGTACTTAATCTCAAAGTCATAGTCTTTTACAAATTCCAACCATCTACGTTGCCTCATGTTTAGTTCCTTCTGTGTGAAAATGTACTTCAGGCTCTTATGGTCGGAAAATATTTCACAAGATTGTCCATACAAATAATGTCTCCAAATTTTAAGTGCAAATACCACAGCAGCTAATTCTAAGTCATGTGTAGGGTAATTCTTCTCATGAGTTTTCAACTGTCTAGAAGCATAGGCTATTACCTTTCCATCTTGCATCAACACACAACCAAGACCAATCTTGGATGCATCACAGTAAATACTATACTTACCACCTTCAACTGGAAGGGTTAAAATAGGAGCATTGGTCAGTTTCTGTTTCAAAGTTTGGAAACTAAGTTCACATTCATCGGTCCATGTGTACTTTACATTCTTCCTAGTCAACTTAGTGAGAGGTGTAGCAATCTTTGAAAATCCTTCAATGAACTTCCTATAGTATCCTGCTAGTCCAAGAAAACTTCTGATATCGGTGGCATTCTTCGGTTGGGGCCATTCCCTAACTGCTTGAACCTTAGCTGGATCAACAGATAATCCATTTCCAGAAATGACATGTCCTAAAAAGTGAACTTGGTCCAACCAAAATTCACACTTAGAAAACTTGGCGTATAATTGGTGCTGTTTCAGTAATCCTAACACTAAGTTTAAGTGTTCTGCATGCTCCTCCTTGGTTTTGGAATAGATTAGAATGTCATCTATAAATACAATGACAAACTTGTCCAAATACTCATGAAACACTCTGTTCATAAGGTCCATGAATGCTGCTGGTGCATTTGTCAAACCAAAAGACATAACCAAAAACTCATAATGCCCATACCTTGTGCGAAAGGCAGTCTTTGGGATATCTTCAGATTTAACCTTCAACTGATAATAACCTGACCTCAGATCAATCTTAGAGAAAACTCTTGCACCATTGAGCTGGTCAAATAAATCATCAATCCTAGGCAGGGGATACTTGTTCTTAACAGTTAACTTATTCAGTTCTCTATAATCGATGCACATGCGCATTGATCCATCCTTCTTTTTGACAAAAAGGACAGGTGCACCCCACGGTGAAAAGCTCGGGCGTATGAACCCTTTCTCTAACAACTCTTCCAACTGCTCTTTTAATTCCTTGAGTTCTGCAGGTGCTAACCTATAGGGATTTTTAGACACAGGTTCAGCTCCAGGGTAGACATCTACAACAAACTCAATTTCTCTATCTGGTGGCAAACCGGGAAGGTCATCTAGAAACACTTCAGGGAAGTCTTGGACAACAAGGATATTTTGAGGAGTTGCCTTACCTACAAGTTGTGTATCTAGAACACATGCCAAGAAGCACAAGTACTCCTTGCATGGTGAAGGTCTAAATTTAAAGAAGTCATAACAGACATTTCCTTACTCTTCTCTGAAGCTTGGAAGGTATGTTTCAAACCACCAGGGGGTTGGAAACTAACTATCCCAGTCCTACAATCAATTATGGCGTGGTGTTTGAACAACCAATCCATTCCTAAGATTACATCAAATCCCATTATATCCATAACAATTAAATCAGCAGATAGATTTTTGTCCCCTACTAATACCATGCAATCATGCAACACTTGGTTGGAATGTAAATGTTCACCAGAGGGTAAAGCAACATTGAATACATGCCTAGAAGGTGTGGATTGTACTTCTAACTTATCAGCAAAAGCAGACGCAACAAAAGAATGGGTTGCTCCTGAATCTAGCAAGGTAAAAGCAGGCATAGAATTAACCAATATAGTACCTGACACAACAGCGGGCTGGTCCTCTTCGCCCGACTCCATCATGGAAAATATTCTCGGTTTTATCTTAGCAGGGCCACTCTTCAACGTTGGGCAGTCTCTGATGACGTGGCCAGTCTTATTACAGTTGAAACATCGAAGGACTCTGGGCTTCGGGCAATCCTTAAGCGAATGTCCAAACTCCTCACAGTTATAACACTTACCAGTCCCAAACTTACACTCGCCCAGGTGGCTCTTCATACATTTCATGCACTGAGGAAACTTCTTGGCATCAGGTACCTTCTTTCCAGTACCC
Source organism: Begonia masoniana (assembly GCA_022432975.1). Taxonomy (NCBI): domain Eukaryota; kingdom Viridiplantae; phylum Streptophyta; class Magnoliopsida; order Cucurbitales; family Begoniaceae; genus Begonia; species Begonia masoniana. The sequence continues at coordinate 66,800,063 of CM039502.1, read as the reverse complement.
TGACTACCCTGGCCTTCAGCAGGCCTCTTTATCCCTCTCTGCTGGTGGGGCTGAAAGAACTTTCGCGGGGCTTCCTTTGGTCCAGCACACTTCATTTCAGCTTCTTCTGCCTCCAATGCAGTAGACACTACTTCACTGAATGACAAGCCTTTGATGCCTGAATACTTTACTCCTCTGTAAATTTCTGGCTTTAGACCTTGCAGGTATTGAAACACTTTGTCCTCATTCCTATGAACGAGGTATCCAGCAAACCTTGACAGAGACTCAAATTGTCTGTTGTACTCTGCCACAGACCCAGTCTGCTTCAAGCTCAAAAACTCAGCCTTCTTAGCGTTCTGGACAGTGGTGCTAAAGTATTTCTCGTAAAAGACTTCCTTGAATTGCGACCAGGGCATGGTTGCGATATCGGTGGTGATCTCCAGCGACTCCCACCAAAGTTGCGCATCACCGGCTAGATGAACGTTGCCAAAATGACTTTCTCTCCTTCTCCAACATTGGCACACCTGAACATGCTCTCTATCTTTCGAAGCCATTCCTCAGCGACAATCGGGTTAGATGACTTTCCATCAAATGTGGGTGGTTGCAGCCTACGAAATCTATCCCCTGAATGCTCATTGACTTGACCTGAATTGGCACTTCCTTGTGTTTCCCGACTCAATAACACACCTAACTGGTCAGATTGCTGTCGCACAATGTCTGTCTGCTGACGCATCAACTCCGTCAGCTGTCTAATTACACTTGAATCTTCTTCACTCCTCAAGTTTGGCATCTCCCTAGGTACTCTTGGTCTCCCCGGTCGTCTAGCCATTTGTATAAGGTTCTGCACAAGGTTATCTATACTCATAAACATCTTATAACTAAAGCTAACATAAACACTTACAGTTGTTGGAGTATATTCATGCGACGATTGGCACTGATGAGTAATCTTCTGAACGGTTTAGCAACATGTCTCTGATACCATACTGTAACGCCCCGAATTATCTGAACCCGGGTCGCTACTCATTACTTGACCATGACTAAGAAATTTTCGGATAAATTTTAAAACTTCATTCGACAGTCAAAATTTGACATTTTCTATACATTCAAAACATTTGAAAACTTGGCAGCGGAAAATCATTTAAACAACTATGAAGTTAGACGAACTGTAGAATATACTGTTGGGGTGATTAACGGAAGTGTTGAAGTCATCTGCCGACGACAAGGTCAACGAAAGAAGCAGAAATAGAAAACCGAAGACTTCATCAGTGACAAAACGACAAATCACCTATTTCGTTTTCCGGTGACGTCAGCGGCATCAACCGAAAACGACGAAACACCCATTCCCTCTTCCGGTCAGTAAACGACAAAATACCTATTTCCTCTTCCGATGACGTCAGCCGGAAGACAATTACTTTCCTCTTCCGATGACGTCAGCCGGAAGACATACTCACCCGACTTCCCTTACACTTCTTCTGCCGATGACGTCAGCCGGAAGACAAATGCTTTCCTCTTCCGATGACGTCAGCCGGAAGACATACTCACCCGACTTCCATTACACTTCTTCTGCCGATGACGTCAGCCGGAAGACAAATGCTTTACTCTTCCGATGACGTCAGCCGGAAGACATACTCACCCGACTTCCATTACACTTCTTCTGCCGATGACGTCAGCCGGAAGACAAATGCTTTACTCTTCCGATGACGTCAGCCGGAAGACAAACATGAGACATCTACCGGTAGACTTCCCTCTTCCGATAGACATCAACACAATTCCTTTCAACAGAACGCAATAAACCTCTACACATATCCACTGATACAAAATTATTCAATTCCCACCAATGGACTAAACAACCTGTCTATAACCCGAGAAAGATTCGACTATCTAACAGACTTAAAACATTTACCAAAAATCCATTCATAACACTCCAAGTCATTGTATTGATCAAAATCAGTAAGAACATGAAAATCAGAAATTCTCGAAAACGAAGTCAAGCAGCTGTAATCTCCTTACTAAAAACTCCATATACTCAATTTAAATCATTATCCACTAAACCTCTACATCTGTAAACAACATGCTAAACCGCCCCATCAGTTACCATGTCGAGGCCTGAATGCACTCCTCCAACGTCCACTATTCCTCAACATGATCAGGAGACACACCTGCTAACACTTCTTCACCTACATCACAAAACTCATCTATTAGCCTAATGCTAAGTAAGTAAAGCAGTATATGAATGAAATAAAATGCTGAGCTTAAACTCCTAAATATGCAGTTTCTATTTTCTCCTCTCAGTGGCATACATATTCGTTCATATCATGATCAGATCCCATGGTTCCCTTGGGAGTGGGATCAATTCTCCCAATGTCTACATCCTCATACTCAATTAAGGGGCGGATGAATTCCCTTAACAGCTGATCTGATCCCATGGTTCCCTTGGGAGTGGGATCAATCCTCCCAATGTCTAAATCCCTTCATAAGTTAAGGGGTGGATTAGTTCCCTTAATAGTTTGTCTGTCGCATACAGTTCATACCTTACCATTCCTTACATGAAATTCATTTTCGTAACTTTTAACAAAAACATGATGCATGGACAATAGAAATATTCAAGCATACATAAACCTACTGTTTTGTGATGTAGGCCCGAAGGCACAAGCAATACTTTACTTACCTGGATTCCTTGCAAATGCTCGGTTAAGAGCTACTTCGGGGGTTTGTTCACCTATATTCATAAACAGAACGTTAAACCTCAATCTAAGCTATTCAGAAATCTAAGGAGTGGGTTGGGCATTTCTATTTATCTAACATTCCCGATTCTGCTCTAATCCTCAAGCAGAATCTCTCACTCGTAACATTAACAAAATGCATACGTTGGGATCCTTAAGCTACCTAGGTACTAAAATCAGCAATTAATCGAATCAAAACTCACCTGGGTTGGAGGAATCGGTGAGGAAATCGCCTAGAGAGCTCTGCTGGGTTGAGCTTAAAACCGAGAGTGAAATGAGTATGACGGCTATACCTCATTTACTCTTTCCTTAAATACGTTATCCATTTGCAAAATTGACAATTACCCTTATGCCCTCACTTAGTTACTCATTAACCTAATTGATTTTACCCCTAATTTCATTCTATAAAATTCACACTTAGAAGATTAATAGATTATTTTAATTCTAATAAACCGGGTGTTACAGATTTAATAAGGTATGACCAACTAAACAAATTGCTTGCTTGGTTTTTTAGAATCAGAAAGAATCTTGATCCTTTTGATATTGTTATTGAGTAGTAGTTTTGGAATATCAATTTTGATAATATGGCCGTGGATGACATCTTGAGAAATGATGGATTTTTATTTATGATTAGCAATTGTTGTTTGCCTAATTTTGGAATTGGAGAGTTATTGAACTTGAATTTTCTTGATGATGAATTTATTAGCTACTGTTGGAAACAAGATTCTTGTGCCATAATGGATAAGTCTCGTTTTTTCAACGAGGAAAGATTACTTTTCCTGAACTTGATTAAGGAGTTTTTAACTGAACTTGAGTAATCAAATTTTGAGGAACAAACCTGTGAGTTTTTGAAAATGTTGAAAGAAGGTACCACACATTATACATAATAATTTGATGAGCTTCATGAATAGGGATCTCTATTATATTATCACTTTTTAGCATTATTCAAGTAGATTCCTAAAGATTATTTTACTCTTTGAGTGGCATGAGACAAGTTGATGAAGTTATATGTTATGTATGGAAATTTGATAAATTTAGACTTTTGGGGTCAAAGCCACATACTTTGATAGATGAAAGATTGATGATAGGGCTGTTAAGAGACATTATTTGTGTTGTTCCTCAAGATGAGATAATCACATATGGTTGGTGGATGGAGCCAAATGCTTCCCAAACAAGGGCCAAATACACCTTTTCAATTTGACTATGTTCTTGTGGTTTTCAATTCTTTATTGAGATGCCTTGGAATTAAATTTGTTGTGGAGGTACCTAGATCTTCTTGACGACATCGAAACTTGGAGGAGTTAGTCCAATTATCAAAAAAAGAATAGGGACATCAAATTGAAAGAGGCTTTGGATTTGAGGACAAATTCTTTCCAACCCCGGGAGGATGATGCACCACAGATCCGTCACTCCTCAAAAAATTCATATATATTTTCTAACTAATTTCCAAGTGGCTTTTTTGGAGATTTCCATGGAAGATCATTTGCTAAAGTCATCGAGTCAACTTCCAAATACTTTGTGATTACTTTCTTGATAAGCATAAATAGAGAATGAAGTCATTTCTCTCCACTCGAATTTGAAATTAATTCCATTTAGAGATGGGCAACAAAGGAAAAGTGGCTCACTTGGTTTATCCTGAGTAGTCGAGTAAGTGCATTTTTGTTTGCTCCTTCGTAGGGCTATATTTAGTTTTTTCTTTTATAAGAGCTCTTGCCTTAATTTTAGGATTTAAATACTTCCATTATGCTGTTGTAAACGGTTGCTATATTGGTTTTGAGAAGATTGAGAACTTTGTTTTTCAAAAAAAGAACTGGGAGTGATTTTCTTTCCTACTTTGGTGTGTTTGTCCGAAGATTTGTGGTGTGGTGCCACATTAAAGTTGCTTTGTGAGTTTGAGCATTTTCTCTTATTGTGCAGTCATGTCCTCCTTCTTTCAAGAGGTAGGTAAAGTGAAGTGTTGTGCCAAAACTCGTGGATTACATGACAATTGAAGAATGCGAAATAGTTTCCATTGGAAGATTTGAAGTGGAGATTACTTTGAGCATAAGACATACATTTGTGCATATTTATTCTATCTGAACAAATTTGGCCACAATATTTGGAGACATCTAACCTCCTTTCCAGATGAAGATCCTGTCAAAATTTCACTTCAAAAGGCCTTGAATCTAACGAGATATCATTTCCTCAACTCATGTCAGAATCTTGACCAAAAGGAGTGATTCCGTCTCTGTAGACCAGAATTGTTTTGGTGATAACATCTTTGTCTCAAGAAATTAAAGCATGATTTTTGGAGGGTTTTTAATCCACACCTAGGGGGTTCTTCTGTTAAAATTTCATTAAAAAATAAGTTGAATTGATATAGATATTGTTTCCTAAAATCAGCACTTGAATCTTCCTTAGAATTTTAGATTTTCCTTTGAACTTACCTTTCATTCCATATTGGTGTTGCATCAATAGTGACATTATTAAAATGTTTCAAGATATGAAAAATGAACTAACTTCATTTTTTCCAAATGCTCCATCAATGTCTATTTATATTAACTCTAATTTATAGAGTGCACGTACAGTTATAAGGTATATCGTTATAATTTCTTATTTTATTGACAAATCTCGATAAAAGAATTTTAGAACTTAGTAACTGTAAATATTCCTACAATGACATTACTATTTATAGATATATTGTGATAATATTCCAAGTATATTCTATTAGAGATAGAATATTTAGTATTACTCTCGATAATACTAGTGTTAATGATTTTGTTATTTCTCATTTTAAAAATTACTTTCAATTATCTTACTCGTCATTTTCTTTTCTATATAAGATGTGTATGTCATATTTTTAACTTAGTTGTTAAAGATGATATGACTTATATTTTGCCTCATATTGAATTAATTAGATTTTCAATTTCTTATATTATTGGATTTAATTCAAGACATCAAGATATAAAGAATTTTGTAAAGTTGACCAACTTAAACTAAAAAAATTAAAAATCAATGTAGATAATAAATGGAATTTGACTTATTTAATTTTGAAAAATGTTAGGTTATATTGACAAGTTATTTGTGTTTTTATTAATGATAAAATACAAAGTATTAATCTTAATAAATCTAACTGTGATGAGTAATACGTTTCTTGAGTTTTTAAAACTATTTTATGATACTACAAATGAATGTTCGGTAATTTATTATCCTATTTATCATCTTGTTCTCCTAATTTTTATAAATTTAACTGGTAATTTTACACAATATCGACAAATAGATAAATTTTGTGATATACTTAATAAAATGAAAATAAAATTTTAAAAATATTGATTTGGCATTCCTCTTATTTTTTATTATGCATACATAATGGATACAATATATAAAGTAAAAAGAGTGTGTCTCATGATTAATAGAATTTCTAGTAATTTATATACTATACTTTTAAGTTCTATTAATCAAATAATATATGAAATTACTAATTTATATTTTTCTTATGACATTGAATATTTTAATATTAGTCGTTCACATTCTTCTTCACACAAAGATTGTTATACTAGTTCTAGTAGTAGTGATGAAGCTATTGTAGCTCCACAATTTGGTATCCATGTTATATAGATGAATTGAATACCAATGTTTATTCTAGTTCATCACGAAATGAACTAAATATTTGTTTTAACATCTTATATCAATTTTCTCGCGAAGAGAGCTTTGATATTTTAGATTGGTGAAGAAAATACATTATTACATATTTTATTCTTTCTATAATGACACGTGATCTACTAAAACATGCTGTCTTTACTATAGTATTGGAGTCTGCTTTTAGAGCAGGGAGACGTGTGTACGATAAACGATAAGGAAGACTTGCACCAAATTTTATAGAGGCACTCATTTGCATCAAGAATTGGAATGAGTGGAAGAGTAGAGTAGGGAAAGGAGGAGGAGAAGGAGGAGGAGGAGAAGGAGGAGGAGGAAGGAGGAGAAGAAGATGGGAAGATTAGAAGACTTTCACCAATTGAGTTTCTGTCATATCTGCACATGTCGCTGCCCTAGTTTCTGGTTTTCCTCAGATCGACTGCGCTGATAACAATTGCTGTGGATTGAGATAACCCATAACATTCTACAATTCCCAAAATACTCTAAATCCACTAGAAACAGACTTATAATATAATCCACTAGAAACAGTTCTTGGTCAGACCATGAAAACACTTTGCCTAAAACCTTCTATTTTCTTCTCACTTGCATAACATCCTTGCAGGATAACCATGGGGATGCTTCCATTTTCGACGAAATGGAAAGCTGGCCGCTCAATGCAGCAAGTTGTTCAAATGCCGCGTTCATCTCTGCTCTCGTCCCTTGCACGACTTTACCCATTCTTTCCTGCTTAAAATTGTCATGCCTCTAAAACCATTGATAGTTTCTAAATACATCACAGAAAATTAACGGGAATAAAAGTCAATGCAATTAACACATAACCCTAAATCTACCCACAAGTTTTAACAATGATACTTTTCACTCCATTGCCATGTTCATGGACCCTGATTTTCCTGGATTAATCGCCGAAGGCCAATCATCATTGGCCTCAAACAGCAGCTCCCCATCTCTGTCTCGAATCTGCCATCCAAGACCTTCAGGTGTTACGGTAAAGGTCTGACACTCTCTGGTTAAGAAATAAGTAGTTTGGTCTGGATTGGAGAGCCTAGAGAAAGAACAAGAGACAGGATAGGCTGTAAAGACTAAAGATGTTGAAATTTCTAACATACAGATTGACAACAAAAACTATGGACGAAGGTCTTCACTCTTTAATAGCAGAGAAACTATGGAGAAGAAAGAAAATCATGATTGAAGACATTAGAATTAGGAAAGAAGATGATAATCAAGGAAATATCATAGCATAGAAAGCTGTTTCTCCATAAACAATACTCTGGTATATTGAGAAATTTTGTGCATAGTTCTACAAAAGCTGAACATTTCTCAGTCTGAGAAGATAATATATACAAAATAATTCGAGAAAAGCAAGATAACTATAACACAAGAGACGTACGTTTTGGTTGAGGGGTGATACTAAGTTGAAAGCCATCATATGCCAAGAAAATGAGATGGATTTTCATTTCACACTTGTACAAGACGCAGCAACACAGATTCTTCTTCCCAAAGAAGAAATTGCTTGAACAGAATCCTGATTGAGCGCATGAATGATCAATATGAATCAAGCTCAAACGAATTTTCAGTGCCATAATTCAAGCTTTTCTGGCCTTTTCTCGGTTGGAATCCGTAAGTCCCATCTTGTTCTAGACTCATCTCATACACTTCAGAACTTGAATTTTTGAACCCCCTCGAACTATGGCTTCCACCATATTGTCTGTTACCACTGCGGATTGCGTGATTCCTGCTTCTACTTCTCTTGTTTATATCAAATCCAACTCTTTCTGATTCCAATCCAGTTGAACCAATGGCATTGATCGATTCAAACCTCTTTCGACTTCCTCCATTTCTCTGTTTGGTGTTAGACTTCTTCGCTGTTCCTCCATTTCTGCTTGATGATTCAGCAGAACTGTTTGAATAAGAACTCTTTGCAATCGAGCCCTGTTTGTCTTCACTGGAATGACTATTTCTGGATTTCCCATTTGAAGACAAGTTATTACTTCCGTAACCACGTTTTTGGACACCAATTTGTACCCCATTTTCAATTTCCAAGGTTAAGCCTTGAGAATCCTCTGACTCAGTAATTCTTTTGTATGGTTTGACACTATGAACCACTCCCTTCGGAAAGAATCTCGCTGAGGGCAACTCATCGACAGTGTCAAACAGCTGCGGGCCATCTCTTTCAGTCCACATATCAAATCCACCAGGCTTTTGAAACCTATCCGCCAAAACCTTCACCTGTTCATCGGCGCTAACGGAAAACAAATTGGGCGCCCTCTCGACGACTTCCCACGGCCGCTCAAGCTCAGAAATCGCAGCTTTTAACTCTGCCCTCTTTCGCATCTCGTAAATCTGGCGCTCGCGGCAGAGTCGAGCCTTGAGGAGCTGCTTCGATTTCTTCGCTTGCATTCGCTTCCATTGCCACTTGGAGACACCCCCCGGAAAAGTTCTCGGGCCTCCGCCCATTCGAATCAGAGTTGACGGCTTTTTGGTGGTGAGAGAAAGATTTGAGAATCTCGGGTTAAAAAATATTTGGTTTGGACCAGATAGAGTCCTGGAGAATGAACAAGAGAAGGGTTGTAGAGGGGATGGGAGCAACATTTGGAAGATCGGAAGTTCAGATAATCCCTAACCAAAAGGCAAAGATCTTCGATTTTGGATAGCAGAGACGCTGTTGAGAGGTAGGAGATGACGATGACGACGACGATCGGAGACATTGGAGCCAGGAATAAAAAAGCCCCAACTATTTGGGCTTTTCTAAAAGCCATTAATCTTTTTCAGTAATTAACAAAATAAACCGTCACGTTAATAAATTTAGGGTAATTATCAATTTGAATCATGTACTATACACATTTTTTCAATTTGCCCCATATACTAAAAAAACCGTCAAATCGAACTCTATACTTTAATTTTGTTATCAGTTTAGACCTTCTATCAACAATTTTATTAAACACTCATTAAAAAAATTACCAAACGATCTTGGATTCAGTTGAAATTTTTACCACATGTTTACTACTTAATAAGAAGATAATCTGAAAATTTTTGTAATTTTGTAACACATGTATGATTTATTGTAATTTTATTTTAGTATTTTATAAAAATATTATAATAAATCATACAAATTTTAGAAAATCACGAAATGTTTTCTATTATCTACCCATGGTAGCTTGAACATGTGGAAAAGTTTTCAAATAAATTAAATATCGTTTGGTATTTTTTTAAAAATTAATTTATAAAGTAAAGAAGAAACTAAGATTAATTTAAACAAATACCAAATGATATTGAATTTATTTGAAACTTTTTTCACATGTTCACCACGTTATGGGTAAATAATAGAAAAATTTTCGTAATTTTTTAAAAATTGTATGATTTATTATATTATTTTTATAAAATACTAAAATAAAAGTACAATATATCGTACATTTGTTATCAAATCACAAAAATTTTCAGATTATCTTTTCATTAAGTAGTAAACATGTGGTAAAAATTTCAACTGAATCCAAGATTTTTTGTTAATTTTTTAAATGAGGATTTAATGAAATTATTGATAGTGTAGCACCCGGCCTTTTGGCTGTAATTATTTCCCAAATCATTTTGCGAGATTTATTTAATATTAATTCTATATGTGTTTTGTTGGGAACCAAACTAATGTGTAACTAAACAAAACACTAAGTTTAAAATGCATGGAAGGGTAAATTGGAGAGAAATTAAGGTTGGTGGGAGATAGCCAATGGATAGTTGACACATGGCAGCTTGTTGAGGAAGTTAAGTTCTTCCTCCTACATGAAATCTTTACTTCACCTCTCTGCTTCTCCCCTTCCCTCTTGGCTTTCTCTCTTCCTAGCGACTGAAACAAAGTACAAAACCTTGTTTCTCATGCATTCTTCTGTTTCCTTCAGCAAAAAGGTAAGCATCTACTCACGCTAACAAGTTTGGACAAGTTTAATGTGAGTTTTTACCGAAGTTTAAGGTTATGATATTTAGAGAAAACTCACTGTCTTCGGATGAAAACACGTTGGTGTGTTTTCTAAAGATTTGAAATGTGTTGCTGCTGATTCTTCTAACTTATTAGTTAGCATTTGCAGCATTATTTATTTCTCTACGTGCATGTTACAGATCTGTGCATTTCTGAGACTTTCCAGCTAACTGCATCACGGATAACAGGTAAGTTCATATCCGTAGGTTGGCCCTTAAGGCCTTACATCGCGGAGGTACTAGGTTCTCTGTTCTGTCGGGTTGTTTTGGGTAGAAGAGTTAGAGTTATGTCCTGAAATGTCTGGCTTTGATTTACTTTCTGTTGTCTTATTTCTGTTGTCTGCCAGTTTAAGTTCAAGCACCGTTCATGCATACACATTTTCTCTGAAAGACATGCAAATGTTTTCTGTACACGGTTTGAAGCTAAACAAGATAAAATCTGATTGAAATGTACTGGTTAAGTGCGGGACGGGGATTGGCCCCCAGATCTGTTTCTGTTCTGTTCTGTATTACTGTTTGTGCCTGATAGTGCACCCACTGTTCGCCAGTTCCCCTATAAGCCCCACTATACCCCTCTGCCACTGAAACGTAATGTTCTGTACTGTCACTGTATTTCTGAAAGTTCATGCATAGCATATGCATCACTGCATTATTTTATATGTTCTTACCGAGTTTTAGACTCATAGGTGAACTCCCTGATGTAGGTACTGAACCCGAAAATGAGGACTTTGTGCCTCAGTCTGATGAATAGGTGGCTGGTGGTTTGAGCTCTCGGGTTGGTTGTGGCTGTCAGACAAATTCCCGACTGAGAGAGTGAAATTTTAAACTATGTTCTGTTTATGTATTTAAAACTTCTGTGTTGGATATTCTGCAAATATATGTTAGGTTCTGTACTGATCCTCAGATTCTAAAACAATGCACAGATTTTGATGTCTAAGTTTAAAAAACTACTGTATTTGACAGTTTAATTCATGTTCTGAATGTTCTGGAAATTGTTGGGGATATTTTCTGTTAGTTTGTGCATGGATGACTTCTGATTTTAGGACTATTCATGCAGTCTGTTTCTTTGAATCTGTCAATTGTAAAGTATGTCCTACAACCTTGTTTAGAATCGGGTATTGAAGGTCTACAACCTTCATACCTTCTGTTTGTGCTGTATTTGACAGTTTGATTAAGTTCTAAAGTATTCTGAAATGGTTGGGAATATTTTCTGTATCCTTAAGTTTCTGTTATACCTTCTGTTGTGCTCAAGAATTATGTTTTGAAGTGGTTTGAGAACCTGAAACTTTTATTGCCTTCTGTTTTATGCCCTCTATTCGTATGTCTTCCTGTTAAAATTGTCAAGCCCTGCCTTAAAAACTGCATCTTCCGATCACGTTCACTGCTGTTTTAAGTGTACATCCACCGATAGTCACTGTTCACATTTTGTCTTATCTCATCCACCGGTGAACAATAGATTTCATCTCAGTTTTAGTTATTTCTGCCGGTTTCATCTGTCCCTCAGTTTAACTACATCTTCCGATGACATCATCACCTATTCTGATGACGTCATCATACCTTCCGATTCCATCTGCTGCCTTCATCTTCCGATGACGTCATCTCCTCTTCCGATGACGTCACCCATAGTTTACATTCTCTGAATTCCGTTTGCTGCCTGTATCTTCCGCCTGACGTCACCCATCTTTCGGCTGACGTCACCACCTCTTCCGCCCAGTTTTACTCAGTCTATGCCGCTGAACACTGTTCGTCTTTTGTCTTATTATATCCACCGATTGCACTGTATCATTTCTCCTTGCTTCCAATCTTCCTGCTCTTCCTGCTCTCCTTCTGCCATTCATTCTGTAGTCTAGTTTTTAACTGTTTCTTTTCTCTGTTTTGATTCCAAATTCCGAAAATGTTTTCCTTCTCTGTTAAGCTTTAAGGTTTTACTCTTAAAAGTTCAGTCTGTTTTCTGTTTGTTTCCTAATGTTCTGTTCACTTATGTTCAAAAAAAAAATATGTGCCCCGTTTTCTGTTAAATGCCCGGGGTGATGGCTGGGTTCTCGGATCCTGCTGATCGGGATCCGGACTCGGGCCGTCACAGATAGAAGGTCTAAACTGATAACAAAATTAAAGTACAGGGTTTGATTTGACGATTTTTTTAGTACAGGGGGCGAATTGAAAAAATATGTATAGTACAGGGTTCAAATCGATAATTACCTATAAATTTATCATTAAACTATTTTTGTTAATAATTTTTTTTCTTAAATTATGATTTTGTTAATAACTTTACTCTTGGAGGACTCTCGGTCTCGACGAGTAGGCTCTTTGTCTTCATTTGAAAAAAAGAGGATCCTATCTAGGTGGGCAGAATTGGCTCGGGGATCGAGAACCAAACCAGACCACCGATTTTCGTCCTAGATCTTGGTACTTGGTTCAGTTTCGATCCTCAAGCCAAAATTCCCACTGATTTTGGTTCGTTCCTCGGTTCTCGGTTCTCGAGCTCAAAATCCTGAAAAATCGGATCGGACCGGAACAAACTCTTAAAAAAAAACAAAATTTCTGAACTTAGGCTTTGAATTTTCACTTTCCAAATCCTCCCGCCCGTGCCCATTTAGATTATCTAAATGGATTGTCTTCTTTACTGCAGCCAGAAGTCCATATGTAAACCTCGATTCTTCATACTTCATACGCAGAATTCACTACTCGAAAGCCCTAACTTGCTCACTGCCTCTGCTCGTGCTGCCTCCGCTCTCACCGCCTCTACTCTCGCTCGCTTCGGGCTCACGCTAGCCTGGTTGCCTCGCCTCGCCTCGCCTCTGCTCGCATGGTCAGAAATTTTTATGTCATAAATTTTCTGTTGGAATGATTGAAACTGATTATAACATATGAGAATTCAGGATATTGTTTTTGAGACTTGGATCTTCGAAAGTATGAGCAAATATGAGTTTTTCTCTTTCAACCATTGCGATGGTTTTGCTGGTTGAAGATCGGATTTCATTTTTAGATGGATTGGATTGAAAAAATTTATTTTTTTAAATTAAAAATAGTAATTTTGGTGGGAGGAACAGGTACCAGACCGAACTCTCATGGCCGGTTCTGGGATTTAGAAAAAAAAATCCAAACCTTCGGTCTGGTTTCAATCCAGGCTCAGAACCGGACCGACCTGGACCGCACCCACCCCTAATCCTATCAACTTGTTCTAACCTAGGATAATAAGCTCATGAGCTTAGTCTTACTTCATCGTCGAGAAACGAAAGAAGACTTCTTCTATCTCCAAGTTTCACTCAGAAGTAGCTCGCTTCTTTTTGGATGTGAAGCTGTGTCAAATCAAAATACTCAACAAGCATTAGCTCTCCTTGAAAAGGAGGTGATCCAGCCGCACCTTCCAACACGGCTACTTTGTTACGACTTCACTAAAGTCACTATCCCCTCCTTGTGGTTAAGGTAACAACTTCAGGCAAGGCCAGCTCCCATAGTGTGATAAGCGGTGTGTATAAGGCCCAAGAACAAATTCACCACCGTATGGCTGGTCGGCAATTACTAGCGATTCCGGCTTCATGCGGGCCAGTTGCACTCTACAATCCAAACTGAGGATGGGTTTTTGGAGTTAGCTCACCCTCTCGGGATCACGACCCTTTGTCCCAGCCATTGTAGCATGTGTGTCGCCCAGGGCATAAGGGGCATGATGACTTGACGTCATCCTCACCTTCCTCCCCGCTTTGATTGGGCCTTGTAGGTAGCCTTTCTGATCTGTAACGCCCCGACAATCCACCCGGATTCCCGGTTTACTACAGGGACTACTCTGAGCTAAATGACTCATTAATTTCCCTTAATCCTAACCATTAAGCACCACGGCGTCCTCCCCAAAAATTTTGGCAGAGTAACGCCTGAAAATGGCGCCCCCAAAATGCTAAGTACCTGCAAACGAATAAATCTCAACCAATTCAGAATACTCCTACTCAACTATCCAGCATACGAAATCACCAATTAGCAGTAAAGAGGGAAACTAAAATACTAACATCCTTAAGTGAATAAAGTTCACAGTATAGGGTGACATATCACCCTTAACTATGACTATTTACAACAAATACAACTATCCCCACAAAAGACGAAAGTCCTACTCCCTATCAACACCATGCTACGGCTTCTCCTGGGTCGAGTCGCCCTAACACTGTTATAAACCGGAGCCCTGGTCGCACGCCACCAACTGCCATGTGACGCTCGGGAATTTCGTTTTAGGGATTTTGAGTTTTTGGTTTTGAGTTTTAAATATTTTAAGCATGTATAGAGTCATAATTCGTAGAAATAGTGAATTAAGTCCGATTTGTGAACGAGAAGTTTCGTTAGGACTCTAAGAATAAATAGAAATATTTGGAGGAATAAGGGAATTTTGGAGAAGCTAAACCGATAGACGAAATAACGATTTATGTTAAGAAATTAACTAAGGGCAATTAGGTAATTTACTAAGTCAAATTTTATTAAAAACTTAAAAATCTTCTCTTTTTCTCATTTCTTCCCTCCAGAGCACGCGATCCTCTCCCTCTCCCTCGCGATTTCCCTCTCCTTCATCACCATCTCCAACGATCGACCAACTCCTCCGTTTTCGGCGGTTTTCCTTCAAGTTTCTTCAACAAATCAACCCTCCATGTAAGCCCTATGTTTTAGTCAAGTTAGTTGTCATTTTGGTAGTAGTTTTGGTTTAGGGTTTGTGAAGAAATTTAGGGATTTCGTTAGAAATCGATAGGGTTGTTAATTTATTACTCATTGATGATATAATGGTGGTTATTTAAGTGAGTTTAACAAATTTATGATGTTTTTAGTTGATTAGAGTTAATGTAGGTTGTTGAAGGTGGTTGGAGAAAAATATTAATGGAGTTTTAGTAAATGCGAGCGCAATGTGCTCGACGAAATGCCCGAACGAAGTGAAGTAAAGTTTTTGGAAGAATTGGCTTAGCTCGGGATTTCGTTTAGTTTAGAATTTGATGATTTTGAGTTAAAACTAATGACGTTTTATGAAACTGCCTTAGGTAACCCAAGCTCAAGGACGGTGCTTGGCATATTTAGGACTCCAGGTAAGTGAGTGTTAGGTTTCCGGCCCCTAAGGCCCTACGTCATATCGATGTTGGAATTGTTTGTTGTGTTAGTGATTGATGGTGGTGGGAGTCTTGGTAAGTCGGGAAGCCTATTGTAGCGTGTTAGCCATTAGTTCATAATTTTGTCCGCCTACGGGCCATAAATGTTAAAGGGACGTTAGGAGTTGTTTTGATGGGAGTAGTGTATGTGTTTGTCTCCTCATGCATCATATTTTATGAACTGTGCATACGAACTATTTACGAGCATGTTTTTATGATGAATTGAACGATAAAGATTTAATGATTATATGTGTTCTCACGGGGTAAGACATGGTTCTCACGGGGCAAGTCACGGTTCTTACGGGGCAAGTCACGGTTCTCACGGGGCAAGGAAATGGTCTACTACGTAAACAAATGAGTTAATGTTAACAAAACAAAACGAAATGAACATGTTTTATAAATGACATGCATATATGTAACAGTTATATTTAGTGCACTCTTTACTAAGCATTAGCCTTAATGTATTTATCGTATGATGTAGATGACGAGAACGAAGGTGAGGATTTTCCTCCAGATGATAACGCTTAAGTGGTCGACGGGAGAGGATCGTGGCGACGGGGCGTGTTTTGTCTTGGTATGACGACTCGGGTGTGGACTCTGAATATTTTGGGGTAATATGGTGTATAGAGGAGGATGAATAGAATGAACGATAAATTTTAGGTTGTTTAGAGGAGTTTGATATTTTGAGAATAGTGTAATGAACGTAGACTTGGAGTTGATTTTATTTAGATGATTTGTACGTATTGTTTTGGTGAAGTTTAGGAAATTACGCATCTATGTTAGGTTGTTGAAATTGTGGTTTTATTGATGTGTTTGATGATTTAGGTGTTTCGAACCGTGTGGATTGGCTCGGTTTTAGAGCGATCCACGCGGTTTGTTTTCATGAGTTTTCTCGTATGCTTAGGTTGCGTTAATGACGCACTTTGGATGATTGATGAATGAATGTTTTGGTTTATGTATGATAGATTTTATGTTGGGGAGTATTGGAAGTTATTTGGTGAAGGGTATGGGAAGTGGAAAGGAAAAAGAGTGGAAGAGAAAGGAGTAAGTAGCGTTCTGGAATTCGGATTCTAGAACGCATGCCGATCGCTCGCCCCTGGATGGCGATCGATCGGCGGTTGTGGTAAATAGGCGACGCTCTGGAATGAAATTCCAGAGCGCCTGCCGAGTGATTGCCTGATAGGCGATCGCTTAGGCGAACTCAAGGGGCGAACAATCGGCCAAATTGGGCGATCGATCGCCCCTCATTTTCCTTCACTGACGACTGATTGCCAGTGAGGAAAGGCGACCAGTCGCCCCTTTTGGCTGACGCATTTGGCGGTTTTGCCCTCCCCTTTATTTTATTGATTTATTTGATTTGTTTCTATTTTACTTAAGGAGTTATGTAATGTGTTAAAAAAAAAAAAAAAAATTTCTACGTAATATTATAGAGACTAAGTTAGGAGTAAGTTATGGCTAGGCCGTGACGGTCCTGACCGGGTTGGGGTCGTCACAGATATGGTATCAAAGAGAACGGAGTTTTAAAAGCGATTCTGTAAGTTTCACGCCAAAACACACCGCCGCACGAGGACTCTCCATCGACTGTAAGTGTTTAAGTTTAAGTATGATTCCTAGATATTTATATTGCTTCGTATTGTCTAATGTGTTTAGGAACAAAATATGCCGAGAGCACCTAGACCGCCTCCAGGGAACCCTATGGACCAATTTATGGATATATTGCAACAACAGTTGGATCAGATTGGGGTTTTACTAAATCAATAGGGAAATGGGAATGGACAAGGAAGTTCTTCACGGGACCAAGGTGGAGAGAGATTTCGACGTCTTGGGCCTCCGACTTTCGATGGACAGTCTTCAGATCCTACAAGTGCCGAACGGTGGATTCGTAAGGTTGAAAGTATGTTTGCCTATGCAAAAGTAGAGGAAGCCGATAAGGTGATGTTGGCAGTATTCAATTTGGAGAAAGACGCTATATTCTGGTTGGACACGATTAAGGCTACTACAGATGTGGATGTTATGAGATGGGAAAGATTCAAAACGGTATTCTACAACAAGTATTTCAGTCGCACTCATCGGGCTAGTAAGAAGGTGGAGTTCGCCCAATTGCGCCAAACGGGGACGGTGGCCGAATATGTGCGAAGGTTTGAGTCACTATCTCAGTATACTGGATATATGATCTATGAGGAGGAGGACAAAATTCAGCAATTTGTACAAG
This sequence comes from Begonia masoniana, assembly GCA_022432975.1. Classification (NCBI taxonomy): domain Eukaryota; kingdom Viridiplantae; phylum Streptophyta; class Magnoliopsida; order Cucurbitales; family Begoniaceae; genus Begonia; species Begonia masoniana. Next base: position 66,782,436 of record CM039502.1, on the reverse strand, counting down.
GTTTGAAACTAGAAATTCAAAAAGGGGTGAAGACAGTGGACGACGAAAATGTGCCTTATCATAAGATAGTGGAAAGGGCTCTTGGACTTGATGACATCGAAATGAAGCTTCATCGACAAAAAGAAGCATCGAGAAGGTTTGTTAAAGATGTGCTGTAACATCTCTAAAACTGTACCCATTTTCCCGAATTTTTTTTTTTATCCTAATAACTTTAACTGAATTCTAGGCGAAATCTAAACCGAAATCGAAACCAGAATCGAAATCGGAATTGAAATCTAGCTTTTAAACCATTTGAAACAAAACTATTAATAATTAAAACAATTTAAAACAATTATTAATTTAAATGAAAATCAATTTAAAACCACAATTAAAACTGGGAGGGCAGTTCTGCCATTCTGCCGAGTGAAAGATGCAGCGCACGATCGCTGCATCAGCGATCGAGTGCAGCAGCGATCGAGTGCAGCGCTCGATCGCTGCGTGCTGCAGCGATCGCAGCGCTTGATCTTTCACTCGGCAGAATGGCAGAACTGCCCTCCCAGTTTTAATTGTGGTTTTAAATTGATTTTCATTTAAATTAATAATTGTTTTAATTATTAATAGTTTTGTTTCAAATGGTTTAAAAGCTAGATTTCAATTCCAATTTCGATTCTGGTTTCGATTTAGGTTTAGATTTCGCCTAGAATTCAGTTAAAGTTATTAGGATAAAAAAAAATAGTTCGAGAAAATGGGTACAGTTTTAGGGATGTTACATGTGCAACCACAACAACAGAATTAGGGCTGGCAGCCACAACCATAACGTGGTGTCAAACGGGCAAATGAGACGCCTAGAGTTCAAGATAGGGGTAAACGTCCGCAATGGGCGTCGCAGGCTCCTTTATGCCCTATTTGCCAAAAGAACCATCATGGGGAGTGCAAGCTGCATAGTGGACGATGTTTTCGATGTGACAAAGTGGGCCACAAGGCCGTTGATTGCCTAGAGCCAAGTAGGAGGCCACCGGGCGGTCCCTCCTGGATCTTTTCTCTGATTGAAGACGAGGAAGCTGCTCAGCCTTCAGTTGTTACAAGTACTATTTTGGTCTATGGAAACATGGCACATGTTCTAATTGACACTGGGGCAACCCATTCCTTTATAGCACAGAAGTATACGGTTAAATGGAAGTTAGATGTCGTCCCAGCTGATCGTGATTATAGTGTTATGTTGCCTTCCGAAGAGTATTTGCACTCCGATCAGGCGATACGGGGTGAAATTATATCTGTTGGTAGTCGGCAACTGTATGCGAACCTAATCATCATAAGTATGAAGGGGTATGATGTAATCTTGGGCATGGATTGGTTGTTTCGGCACTATGCCACAATCAATTGCAGGTCTGGAGTAGTAGATTTTAGACCCCCGAGCGGGGAGAATTACAGTTTTCCAGCGACCCTCCGTACGAGTGAGATGCCTCTTGTATTGTCAATGAGCGCCCAGTACTCCATAAGACCCAGATGTTTCAGTTTTGTAGCAAGCATCGTGGATGTAAGAAAGCAAGATGAGCTGAAGTTAAATAACATTTCGATAGAGGAAAGCTTTATGAAATTGTTCCTAGACGAGTTACCCAGCTTGCCTGTAAGTGCCTTATGCTCGATGAAGCATGGATGTTTTGGATTTATAGCAAGCGTTGAGGAAGTAAGCATGCGAGATGAGTTAAGGTTATGTGACATTCCAGTGGTTAGGGACTTTACGGAGGTATTCCTGGATGAGTTGCCTGGCTTGCCTCCAGATCGGGAAATGGAGTTCACAATTGAGATTATTCCTGGTTCGGTGCCAGTATCCAAGAATCCTTATAGAATGTCACCGGTTGAACTGAGGGAATTGGAAATTCAGCTGAAAGAGCTAACAGACAAGGGTTTTGTATGGCCGAGCGTTTCTCCTTGGGGCACTCCGGTTTTATTTGTAAAGAAGAAAGATGGCTCCTTAAGAATGTGCGTAGAGTACCGTGAGTTGAATAAGCTGACTATAAAGAATAAATACCCGTTACCGAGGATAGATGATCTATTTGACCAGTTGCAAGGAGCCACAATATTTTCTAAGATCGATTTGCGTTCTGGGTATTATCAGTTAAAAATTAGAGCCGAGGATGTACCGAAGACTACCTTCAGAACACGTTACGGGCACTATGAGTTTAGGGTTATGTCCTTCGGTTTAACCAATGCTCCAGCGGCGTTTATGGACCTCATGATCAGAGTGTTTCGGGAGTTCTTGGATAAGTTTGTTATAGTGTTCATAGATGATATTTTGATTTATTCCTGAAACGACGAAGAACATGCAGAGCACTTAAGGGCCGTTATGACTACTTTGAAGCGACACCAGTTGTACGCTAAGCTTTCTAAGTGCGAGTTCTGGTTGAGTCAGGTGAATTTCTTAAGCCACGTGATTTCAAAAGGAGGCGTTTCAGTGGATCCGGCTAAGATTCAAGTGGTAAAAGAATGGCCTCAGCCTAAAAATGCAAGTGAAGTGCAAAGTTTCGTAGGCCTGGCTGGATATTATCGGAAGTTCATCGAGGGGTTCTCAATCATAGCCAAGCCTCTGACGAACTTGACAAGGAAAGAAGTGAAGTATGAATGGACTAAAGCCTGTGAGAAGAGTTTTCAGACTCTAAAGCAAAAGCTGACCACAGCGCCTTTATTGATTCTACCAGTGGAGAATGGGGTATACTGTATTTATTGTGACGCGTCCAAAGTTGGATTGGGATGCGTGTTGATGCAGGAAGGAAAGGTCGTTGCCTATGCTTCTAGGCAATTGAAAAGTTATGAGGAAAATTACCCGACGCACGACTTAGAATTGGCAGCGATGGTATTCGCATTAAAGATATGGAGACACTACCTCTACGGACCGAAGTGTGAAGTGTTTTCGGACCATAAAAGTTTAAAATACCTGTTTACACAGAAAGATTTAAATATGAGGCAGAGGAGATGGTTAGAATTCGTGAAAGACTACGACTTCGAAATCAAGTATCATCCTGGAAAGGCAAATACAGTGGCAGATGCTTTGAGTAGGATGCCTAGGACAGAGGAGTCAGTTGCTTTCTGTATGTCAGCTTCATTGAGAAAGGAGATGCAGGGGTTTGAACTTGAATTAGTTTCAGAACTTTCGGCCCTACTTGCTGACTTGACAATACGGCCCACCCTGTTGGACAAAATAAAAGAGGCTCAACAGTTAGATACGGAAGAAAAGGTGGCTATTGTATCAAAATTATCAATTGTACCTTCCGATTTCAGTTACTCAGTGGATGGCATTTTGAGGTTTCGAGACCGCTGGTACGTTCCAAAGGACGAAGAGTTGAGGAAGTTGGTTATGTCAGAGGCACATTCATCGTCGTTCTCAGTGCATCCAGGTAACACCAAGATGTACAGAGATCTGAAAGTGCTTTATTGGTGGCCGAACATGAAGCGTGATGTGGCCAGTTATGTACAATCCTGTCTTGTCTGCCAACAAGTTAAGGCAGAACACCAGAGGCCAGGCGGGATGTTACAACCTTTACCGATTCCCGAGTAGAAATGGGATCAAATTGCAATGGACTTCGTAATTGGATTACCGAGGACAATAAAAGGGCACGACAGTATATGTGTCGTGGTTGATAGATTGACGAAAGCGGCTCATTTCTTGCCTGTAAAGATGACTTACACGATGAATCAGTTTGCAGAACTTTATATCCAAGAGATTATTAGATTACATGGGGTCCCTGTGTCGATTGTTTCAGATCGGGATCCCAGGTTTACCTCGAGATTTTGGAAAAGTTTGCAAAGCGCTATGGGTACTAAGTTGACTTTTAGCACGGCCTTCCGGCCACAGACCGACGGACAATCTGAGAGGACGATTCAGATACTCGAGGATATGCTGAGAGCATGCGTGTTGGAGTTTCAGGCATCGTGGAGCCGATATTTGCCTTTGGTTGAATTTGCATACAACAACATTTATCAGTCCACGATTGGAATGGCTCCGTACGAAGCGTTGTATGGCAGAAAGTGCAGATCGCCACTGTATTGGGACGAGGTTGGCGAAGCTAAATTGATTGGCCCTGAAATTTTGCAACAGTTGTCTAAGAAGGTTGCTTTGATCAGGCAGAGGATGGAAACTGCACAAAGTCGCCAAAAGAGCTATGATGATCGGAGAAGACGAAGTCTAGAGTTTGTTATTGGTGATGAAGTGTTTTTAAAGGTTTCGCCGTTCAAAGGCGTGGTTCGATTTGGAAGAAGAGGGAAGTTGAATCCGCGTTTTGTTGGACCGTTCCCTATTACAGAAAGGATTGGGGCTACAGCATACAAGCTTCAGTTACCGTTGTCTATGGAGGGTGTACATGATGTCTTCCACGTGTCGATGTTAAGGAAATGTGTAAGGGATCTGACGCACGTGGTAGAACCAGTTAACCTTGAAATACAACCGACCTTGACTTATGAGGAGAAACCGATACAGGTTCTGGAGTCTTCGGTTAAGGTTCTGCGTAACAAGACGATCCCACTAGTGAAAGTGTTGTGGCGAAATCAAAATGTGGAGGAAGCCACGTGGGAGCGACGACAGGACATGATGGATAGATATCCAGAGTTGTTCAGGTATGAAATTTTGGGGACAAAATTTTAAATAAGGAGGGTAGGATGTAACGCCCGGGAATTTCGTTTTAGGGATTTTGAGTTTTTGGTTTCGAGTTTTAAATATTTTAAGCATTTATAGAGTCATAATTCGTAGAAATAGTGAATTAAGTCCGATTTGCGAACGGGAAGTTTTGTTAGGACTCTAAGAATAAATAGAAATATTTGGAGGAATAAGGGAATTTTGGAGAAGCTAAACCGATAGACGAAATAACGATTTAAGTTAAGAAATTAACTAAGGGCAATTAGGTAATTTACTAAGTCAAATTTTATTAAAAACTTAAAAATCTTCTCTCTTTCTCATTTCTTCCCTCCAGAGCACGCGATCCTCTCCCTCTCCCTCGCGATTTCCCTCTCCTTCATCGCCATCTCCAATGATCGACCAACTCCTCCGTTTTCGGCGGTTTTCCTTCAAGTTTCTTCAACAAATCAACCCTCCAAGTAAGCCCTATGTTTTAGTCAAGTTAGTTGTCGTTTTTGTAGTGGTTTTGGTTTAGGGTTTGTGAAGAAATTTAGAGATTTCGTTAGAAATCGATAGGGTTGTTAATTTATTACTCATTGATGATATAATGGTGGTTATTTAAGTGAGTTTAACAAATTTATGATGTTTGTAGTTGATTAGAGTTAATGTAGGTTGTTGAAGGTGGTTGGAGAAAAACATTAATGGAGTTTTAGTAAATGCGAGCACAATGTGCTCGACGAAATGCCCGAACGAAGTGAAGTAAAGTTTTTGGAAGAATTGGCTTAGCTCGGGATTTCGTTTAGTTTAGAATTTGATGATTTTGAGTTAAAACTAATGACGTTTTATGAAACTGCCTTAGGTAACCCAAGCTCAAGGATGGTGCTCGGCATATTTAGGACTCCAGGTAAATGAGTGTTAGGTTTCCGGCCCCTAAGGCCCTACGTCATATCGATGTTGGAATTGTTTGTTGTGTTAGTGATTGATGGTGGTGGGAGTCTTGGTAAGTCGGGAAGCCTATTGTAGCGTGTTAGCCATTAGTTCATAGTTTTGTCCGCCTACGGGCCATAAATGTTAAAGGGGCGTTAGGAGTTGTTTTGATGGGAGTAGTGTATGTGTTTGTCTACTCATGCATCATATTTTATGAACTGTGCATACGAACTATTTATAAGCATGTTTTTATGATGAATTGAACGATAAAGATTTAATGATTATATGTGTTCTCACGGGGTAAGACATGGTTCTCACGGGGCAAGTCACGGTTCTTACGGGGCAAGTCACGGTTCTCACGGGGCAAGGAAATGGTCTACTACGTAGACAAATGAGTTAATGTTAACAAAACAAAACGAAATGAACATGTTTTATAAATGACATGCATATATGTAACAATTATATTTAGTGCACTCTTTACTAAGCATTAGGCTTAATGTATTTATCGTATGATGTAGGTGACGAGAACGAAGGTAAGGATTTCCCTCCAGATGATAACGCTTAAGTGGTCGATGGGAGAGGATCGTGGCGACGGGGCGTGTTTTGGCTTGGTTTGACGACTCGGGTGTGGACTCCGAATATTTTGGGGTAATATTGTGTATAGAGGAGGATGAATAGAATGAACGATAAATTTTAGGTTGTTTAGAGGAGTTTGATATTTTGAGAATAGTGTAATGAACGTAGACTTGGAGTTGATTTTATTTAGATGATTTGTACGTATTGTTTTGGTGAAGTTTAGGAAATTACGCATCTATGTTAGGTTGTTGAAATTGTGGTTTTATTGATGTGTTTGATGATTTAGGTGTTTCGAACCGTGTGGATTGGCTCGGTTTTAGAGCGATCCACGCGGTTTGTTTTCATGAGTTTTCTCGTATGCTTAGGTTGCGTTAATGACGCACTTTGGATGATTGATGAATGAATGTTTTGGTTTATGTATGATAGATTTTATGTTGGGGAGTATTGGAAGTTATTTGGTGAAGGGTATGGGAAGTGGAAAGGAAAAAGAGTGGAAGAGAAAGGAGTAAGTAGCGTTCTGGAATTCGGATTCCAGAACGCATGCCGATCGCTCGCCCCTGGGTGGCGATCGATCGGCGGTTGTGGTAAATAGGCGACGCTCTGGAATGAAATTCCAGAGCGCCTGCCGAGTGATTGCCTGATAGGCGATCGCTTAGGCGAACTCAAGGGGCGAACGATCGGCCAAATTGGGCAATCGATCGCCCCTCATTTTCCTTCACTGGCGACTGATTGCCAGTGAGGAAAGGCGACCAGTCGCCCCTTTTGGCTGACGCATTTGGCGGTTTTGCCCTCCCCTTTATTTTATTGATTTATTTGATTTGTTTCTATTTTACTTAAGGAGTTATGTAATGTGTTAAAAAAAAAAAAAAAAAAAATTCTACGTAATATTATAGAGACTAAGTTAGGAGTAAGTTATGGCTAGGCCGTGACGGTCCTTACCGGGTTGGGGTCGTCACATGCCACCTACTCTTAGTCAGACTCTCGGTACACACCCACCAGCTCAGCAGTACCTACACCACAGAACACACCGTAAGCTCAAAGCTTAGCAAGTAAAGTGCTGAAAAATAAACGTGAAGCATGAAAATGGGTTATGCAATCCTAACACATGCAGGTCTCTACACACGTTGTCATCATCTCACCGCATCGCATCTCACCGAGGTTTTGAATGTAACAGCACCGGGCAGTCAGTCCGTACACCGCACTGTTTACCGGCACGTCACCGCCGTCCCGGTTTCTCCAGGAACGGGGTCCAAAAGTCACACCCAAAACCCTATCCCGACACGAAATGTAACCGCCCGAGACAGCCGGACGATACACCGCACTGCCATCGGCACGTCGCCACCGCTCCAGCTCGTCCCGGAAGCGGGGCCCACAGGTCACATTACAGCCACTGTCTCGACTCGAAGTGCAACCGTCCGAGTAGTCGGCCAATACACCGCACTACCACCAGCACGTCGCCACCGCTCCAGCTCTTCCCGGAAGAGGGGCCCATAGTCACACTCCAGCCCACTGTCTCGACTCGAAGTGCAACCGTCCGGGCAGTCGGCCAATACACCGCACTACCACCAGCACGTCGCCACCGCTCCAGCTCGTCCCGAAAGCGGGGCCCACAGTTACACTCCAGCCCTCTATCGCCTGTCCACACCGTACCTCACCTCCACTACTCTCCCTTCGTGCTTGAAAACATGCTCAAAACATTTTGCGTAGCTTTTAAAACATGATGCATGCTGACCATAATCAACTAATTACGACTCCACATACGCATCACAATCACAAACGTACCTACAACCCATAACGTGCACAAAATTCACAACTGACCAACAACCTACACGATACTCGCAACCTACGTACAACTCACCCACAGCCTGCACAAGACTCATAACATACATACCATTAACCCATAACCCGCACAATACTCATAACGTTCGTACCACTAACCCATAACCAGCACAAGATTCACAACCTACACACAACTAGCCCACAATCTACACAAGACTCACAACCTACACAAAACTGGCCCGCATCCTGTACAAGACTCACAACCTACACACAACTAGCCCACAATCTACACAAGACTCACCACATACGTACGACTGTCCCACAACCCTCACAAGGCTCACCACATACGTACGACTGTCCCACAACCCTCACAAGGCTCACCACCTACGTACAACTGTCCCACAACCCTCACAAAGCTCATCACCTACGTACAACTGTCCCACAACCCTCACAAGCTCACCACCTACGTACAACTGTCCCACAACCCTCACAAGGCTCACCACCTACGTACAACTGTCCCACAACCCTCACAAGGCTCACCACCTACGTACAACTGTCCCACAACCCTCACAAGGCTCACCACCTACGTACAACTGTCCCACAACCCTCACAAGGCTCACCACCTACGTACAACTGTCCCACAACCCTCACAAGGCTCACCACCTACGTACAACTGTCCCACAACCCTCACAAGGCTCACCACCTACGTACAACTGTCCCACAACCCTCACAAGGCTCACCACCTACGTACAACTGTCCCACAACCCTCACAAGGCTCACCACCTACGTACAACTGTCCCACAACCCTCACAAGGCTCACCACCTACGTACAACTGTCCCACAACCCTCACAAGGCTCACCACCTACGTACAACTGTCCCACAACCCTCACAAGGCTCACCACCTACGTACAACTGTCCCACAACCCTCACAAGGCTCACCACCTACGTACAACTGTCCCACAACCCTCACAAGGCTCACCACCTACGTACAACTGTCCCACAACCCTCACAAGGCTCACCACCTACGTACAACTGTCCCACAACCCTCACAAGGCTCACCACCTACGTACAACTGTCCCACAACCCTCACAAGGCTCACCACCTACGTACAACTGTCCCACAACCCTCACAAGGCTCACCACCTACGTACAACTGTCCCACAACCCTCACAAGGCTCACCACCTACGTACAACTGTCCCACAACCCTCACAAGGCTCACCACCTACGTACAACTGTCCCACAACCCTCACAAGGCTCACCACCTACGTACAACTGTCCCACAACCCTCACAAGGCTCACCACCTACGTACAACTGTCCCACAACCCTCACAAGGCTCACCACCTACGTACAACTGTCCCACAACCCTCACAAGGCTCACCACCTACGTACAACTGTCCCACAACCCTCACAAGGCTCACCACCTACGTACAACTGTCCCACAACCCTCACAAGGCTCACCACCTACGTACAACTGTCCCACAACCCTCACAAGGCTCACCACCTACGTACAACTGTCCCACAACCCTCACAAGGCTCACCACCTACGTACAACTGTCCCACAACCCTCACAAGGCTCACCACCTACGTACAACTGTCCCACAACCCTCACAAGGCTCACCACCTACGTACAACTGTCCCACAACCCTCACAAGGCTCACCACCTACGTACAACTGTCCCACAACCCTCACAAGGCTCACCACCTACGTACAACTGTCCCACAACCCTCACAAGGCTCACCACCTACGTACAACTGTCCCACAACCCTCACAAGGCTCACCACCTACGTACAACTGTCCCACAACCCTCACAAGGCTCACCACCTACGTACAACTGTCCCACAACCCTCACAAGGCTCACCACCTACGTACAACTGTCCCACAACCCTCACAAGGCTCACCACCTACGTACAACTGTCCCACAACCCTCACAAGGCTCACCACCTACGTACAACTGTCCCACAACCCTCACAAGGCTCACCACCTACGTACAACTGTCCCACAACCCTCACAAGGCTCACCACCTACGTACAACTGTCCCACAACCCTCACAAGGCTCACCACCTACGTACAACTGTCCCACAACCCTCACAAGGCTCACCACCTACGTACAACTGTCCCACAACCCTCACAAGGCTCACCACCTACGTACAACTGTCCCACAACCCTCACAAGGCTCACCACCTACGTACAACTGTCCCACAACCCTCACAAGGCTCACCACCTACGTACAACTGTCCCACAACCCTCACAAGGCTCACCACCTACGTACAACTGTCCCACAACCCTCACAAGGCTCACCACCTACGTACAACTGTCCCACAACCCTCACAAGGCTCACCACCTACGTACAACTGTCCCACAACCCTCACAAGGCTCACCACCTACGTACAACTGTCCCACAACCCTCACAAGGCTCACCACCTACGTACAACTGTCCCACAACCCTCACAAGGCTCACCACCTACGTACAACTGTCCCACAACCCTCACAAGGCTCACCACCTACGTACAACTGTCCCACAACCCTCACAAGGCTCACCACCTACGTACAACTGTCCCACAACCCTCACAAGGCTCACCACCTACGTACAACTGTCCCACAACCCTCACAAGGCTCACCACCTACGTACAACTGTCCCACAACCCTCACAAGGCTCACCACCTACGTACAACTGTCCCACAACCCTCACAAGGCTCACCACCTACGTACAACTGTCCCACAACCCTCACAAGGCTCACCACCTACGTACAACTGTCCCACAACCCTCACAAGGCTCACCACCTACGTACAACTGTCCCACAACCCTCACAAGGCTCACCACCTACGTACAACTGTCCCACAACCCTCACAAGGCTCACCACCTACGTACAACTGTCCCACAACCCTCACAAGGCTCACCACCTACGTACAACTGTCCCACAACCCTCACAAGGCTCACCACCTACGTACAACTGTCCCACAACCCTCACAAGGCTCACCACCTACGTACAACTGTCCCACAACCCTCACAAGGCTCACCACCTACGTACAACTGTCCCACAACCCTCACAAGGCTCACCACCTACGTACAACTGTCCCACAACCCTCACAAGGCTCACCACCTACGTACAACTGTCCCACAACCCTCACAAGGCTCACCACCTACGTACAACTGTCCCACAACCCTCAGAAAATTTAAAACAAAACGGCCGCAGCTAGGGCAAAATGACAAAATCCGATTCTGCCCTTAACGAAAAAATTCCCCCATCTCGGTTTTTCATCAAATTCCACCCATTATCTCACCAATCAACCACTCTCACACCCAATTAGCATAATCTAACCAAAATCCTAAGGCTACACGGTAAAAACTCGTAATGCCCGAACATGGCTTTCTGATTTTTGCCCCAAACAGGGCTCTTCACGGCCAGGCAATCGTAGCCGGTCCAAGGGTCGACGAACCCACGCTGGAAGCAACCAATTTCGGCCGGTGATCAAAACCAATTCTGGCTCGTCACTCACGGCCTCAAACCGAACCAAAAAAGGGCAAAAACCAAGCTTACCGATCGGTCTGTGTGCGGAGACGGGCCAGAATATTCTCGCCGCAGTCGTCTGGCTGGAGAATGCAGGAAAACTCCGGTGAGCAGGTCACCGAAAGTCGCCCTTTCTCCTCGTCTCCGTTCGAGTCGTCGGTGCTCAAACAACAGAATGGCTCGTCGAAGCCATTATGTTGTTTTAATAATAATAATAATAATAATAATAATAATAATAATAATAATAATAATAATACTAATAATATTTCCTATTAAGACATTAATAAAATATCATTTATCGTTTTTGCCCTCCCGTACATTCGGCCTCTTTGAAACCTCGTTAAATTTTGTCCTTCAATTATAAATTTTTCGTAAACTGACCCTCACCATATACACGGCTTAAGTTCTCCAATTAGAATACCATAACATAAATTAATTAACCAATTAGTTCAACCAAATTTATTAACTTAAATCACTAAAAATTTTCTGGGATATTACATGATCACTCTAACTTGTGTAGACAAAATGGAATCCTAATTGAGAATGTTGAGTCCCGAGGGAGACAAGCTGGCTAAATATATCATAGGGATACCCGATTTGCGATTGAGCTAGCTGAGAAGTATGAGCTCTCCGATGTGGCATGAGCCACTCCATTCCTACTTCCACTCAACAAAAAAGATAGGATTCTTGGGCCCTACCTCCAGAGTGGGATATGGAGGAGTGCATAAAGCTATTTCAGACCAAAGGAGGCCCTATTGAAAGGCCATAAATAATAAGTAAGGAAAGTCAGAAATGGGAGCCACGCCCAGGCTACGAGCTATTTTTTCATTTTCTTGCCGCAAGGGTTGAGTCCGCTAGCCGTTCAATCCAATCTTCGCCTTCTCTTCGCATGTCATAAGAGCCATTTTCATTTTCAAGTCGAGACTACTCTTTTAATTCAAAATGAAAGGCAAGCAGGAATTTCACCCACTAATGGGGCCAGCGCTTGGCGCTTACTCTAGTCTGTCTTTCTAAGATACATGTAACGACCCCAAAATTTAATATGAATTTTTTTCCAATTTGAAAACCCTAAAATTTTTCCCAAATTAATTTGCAAATTAGGTTAAATTGGATTGTTATAAAACCCTAATTTTCTTAATTCAAAATTATTGAAAATACAAAAATCATTTAATAAGAGGATACCTCGAAATTAATAACAATAAATATTTAGAATATTAAATGCTAATAAAATATTAAATAAAACTTCATTTATAAAATCTTTTAAAAACAATAGCGTACTTAATAAAAATTCAACAGTTGATGTAATAAATTATTGCAACTTAAAACAAAATAAATTTAAATGCAACTAATTATAAAATATCTTTTTAAATCGATATAAAAGCATAACTTTAAATTTTATTCAAATCCGACGACAGCATCCTCTTCTGTATGCTCGCCTGCCTCTGGAGGATTCTCGAACACAGCTAGTTTTTCCTCAGACAAAAACTCACCTACATCACAAAATTAAAACTATGAGAAAAACTCAGTAAGCGAAAATATGTACAAATGTCAACATTTATTTTTTTCTCGAATCTTGTCTTATCAGTTACATTCTGGTTAGAACTTGTTCCAACCCTCGGTCAAACATCACCTCTAGTTAGAACTTGTTCCAACTTTCGGTCTAACATCACCTCTAGTTAGAACTTGTTCTAACTTTCAGTCAAATATCACATCTAGTTAGAACCTGTTGCAATTATCACCTCTACTTAGAACTTGTTTCAACCGTCGGTCAAATATCACATCTAGTTGGAACTTGTTCCAATCATCACCTCTAATTAGAACTTGTTCCAACTGACGGTCAAATATTACATACTTTTTGTCAATTCTATCTTTTTCATACACACACAAATGTCCTATCAAGTTATATCTTTTTAAAACAATTCTACGTCAATGCCTAAATGCGTGCACAAATATCAGAAATATAAAATAAAACTAATAAAATAATATAGATTTTGTGATGTAGGACCATAGCCAAAATATTGAAAAACGTGATACTTTCACTTACCTGGATTCCGAGCAATTAGGGAATAAGATTTTTATTTATTTTTCTCGAATGTTGAATAATCTTCTTTGCCTAAAAATTAGAGATATTTAATTTTTATTCCAAAATAATCATTTTTAAAATAATTATGGTAGAAATTCTTTAACAATAAAAATCCTAACGTTGGATTTTCGGATCGATTTGGGCGTCCTTAACGATCCAAAAATATTCGGTTGGACAATTTAGACTTTGGGCTGATTTGATCAACTGGGCCAGTGTAACACCCGATTTTATTGAACCAATTTACTTAACCAACTTGTAGCATACGTTTTATGGATAAAATTGTGAGACTTAGTGATTAGGTTAATAAATGACTAAGTAATGGCATAATGGTAAATAGAGGATTATAGTGATAACCTATTTAAAGAAAGAGGTTTTGTGATTAATGCACCGTAGCTGCCACTATTTTCCATACTTTCTCTCTCGGTATTCAGCTCAAGCTCAGCAGAGCTCTCCAGGCGATTCCCTCTCTGATTTTGCCCCAAACTATGTGAGTCTACTTCAATTTCTTGTTAAACTGTAACTAGTAATGGTAGAGAGGATTATAGATGTGAGCTTTAGAGAATGCTGTAGGTGGGAGTTAGTTTCGGTTTTATGGTGAATCGGGAATGCACCATGTATAGAGCTCCCAAACTAGATTCCTTAGATTTTGGAATAGATTAGAATGAGGTTTAGTAAAAATCTAATTGATATTATGTTTATGACTTAGGCGAGCAAAACTTTTGAAGTAGTTCGAAACCAGCATTTCTAGGAAGCCAAGTAAGTAGAGTATGTGTGTGCCTTCGGGCCTACATCACAAAACAGTAGGTTTATGCATGTTATGTATGTTTTCAGTTTGTCATGTATCATGTTTTAAAAGTTTACGAAAATGAATTTAAATGTGTGATGGCATGGTGAGGATTGAACCGATTGAAACAGATCAGTTATTAAGAGAACTAATCCGCCCCTTAATCAAGAGAGAGGATGTATGACTTTAGGAGGAGTGATCCAACTCCCAATTTCACAGGGGGATCAGATCAGAAACGAATGCATATGCAACTGAGATGTAAAAGTAGAAACTGCATGTCTAGGATTTATGTTTCAGCATTTCATTTCATTATTGCTTTACTTACTTAGGATTAGGCTAATAGATGAGTTTTGTGATGTAGGTGCTGAGGTTTCAACAGGTGAACTCCCTGAGTTTACTAAGGAATAGGTGAAGTTAGAGGAACACTTTTATGCCACGGTTTGATGCTTTGATGAGGCAGTTTAACTTCGGTCAGTATGTAAGGTCTCAGTGGTTAAGTGTTTTGATGAAGTGTCCTAAGGATTTTCATGACAGTAGTAGTTTGATGTTTTCTGTTTTTAACGCTTCTGTGTCTCTTTTCTGAATATGGAATCATGATTTTGGTTTTAGTTGTAATTTGTTATTCTGAATTTTTAGAAAAATTTATGGATTTATGTTGTTGAATGATTTCAGCAATGTGTACAAGTTCTTTAGCAGTCGGAGTTGTTCCTTATTTAGAGTGTTTTTTTATCTATCGGTAGATAATGTCTATCGGTAGATGTTGAGTGTATAATCTATCGGTAGATGCTGTCTAACGGTAGAAGTCGAGAGTTTTGTCTATCGGTGGATGTAGTCCATCAGTGGATGTAGAAAATTTGTCGTTTTGTGATTAGCAGATGTGAGTAGAAGATTTGTCGTTTTGTGATCGACAGATGTGAATAGAAGATTTTTCGTTTTGTGATCGGCAGATGTGAATAGAAGATTTGTCGTTTTGTGATCGGTAGATTGTGAGTAGCCGACGTGGCGTCGGTAGATGTGAGCGAATGATGCGTGAAAGTCGACGTGTCGTTCGGCTGACGCGAGTGGTGGATGTAAGAAGTAGAAGATGCCTTTTGTTTCTTCTTCTACCGCTGACACTGTTCAGCGGTAGATGTCGCTTGTAATCACTTCTTCCGCTGGCACTGTTTAGCGGTAGATGTGCTTTGAGTTTTCGTTTCTCTCAGTCAACGTTTTAATATTTTGTCTATTCATTTCATTTTTATAAAAATGTCGTTTTTACGAAAGTTTTCTGCTGTAAGATTTGAAGATTTAAATATTTAAATTTTTATCGTTGGGTGAAATTTTAAAACTTTCCTTAAGATTTCTTAGTCCCGTTCTATGTCATGAGTAGCGAACCGGGTTCAGAAAACTCGGGGCGTTACGGTATGGTATCAAGGACATTTTGTTAAACCGTTCAAAAGATTACTCATCAATACCGATCGTCGCATGGGAGTACTCCAACAACTATAAGTGTTTATGTTAGCCTTAGTTATTAGATGTTTATGAGAGTGGCTAACCCTGTGCAGGAATCTAGTAAGATGTCTAGACGACCAGGAAGACCAAGAGTACCAAGAGAGATACCGAATCTGGGACGTGAAGAAGATCCTAGCGTAATTAGGCAGCTAACAGATCTGGTGCGTCAGTAAATAGATTTAGTGCGTCAGCAGTCCGATCAGTTAGGAGTGCTGTTGAACCGAGAAGTACAAGGAAGTGGTAATTCGAATTTTAGCAATGAACATTCTGGAGATAGATTCAGCAGGCTACGACCACCCACGTTTGATGGACAGTCATCTGATCCGGTTATTGCTGAAGGATGGCTTAGGAAGATCGAGAGTATGTTTAGATGTGCCAACATTGAAGCAGGAGACAAGGTCACGTTGGTAACATTTCATTTGGCTGGTGATGCTTAACTTTGGTGGGAAACAATAAAGACCACCACTGATGTTTTGGCGATGTCTTGGTCACAATTCAAGGACACTTTCTATGAGAAATATTTTAACAACACTGTCCAAACCGCAAAGAAGTTGGAGTTTCTGAACTTGAAGCAGACAGGGTCTGTGGCTGAGTACAGTAGGCAATTCGAGTCCCTGTCCAGGTTTGCTGGACATTTTGCTCACAAGGACGAGGATAAGGTGTTCAAATTTGTGCATGGACTGAAGCCAGAAATTTACAGAGGAGTTAAATTTTGTGGTATTAAAGGTTTGATATTCAGCGAAGTTGTGTCCACAGCTTTGGAAGTAGAAGAAGCTGAAAGAAAGTGTGCTGGACCAAAGGAGGTCCCACAAAAGTTTTTCCAGCCACACCAACAGAGAGGAATGAAGAGGCCTAGTGAAGGCCAGAATAGCCAAGAAACATGAAGGAAAATACAGAATACCAGGAAATTTCCCCAGTGTCCTAAGTGTTTGAAGAACCACCCAGGCGAGTGTAGATTGAACTTTGGCAAGTGTTTCAACTGTGAGGAGGTTGGATACACGTTCAAAGAATGCTTGAAGCCTAGAATCACCAGATGCTACAATAGTAACAAAATCAGTCATATTAGCAGAGACTGCCCAGCTCTTAAGAGTGGCCCTGATAAGATTAAACCGAGGATATTCTCCCTGATGGAGTTGGGTGAAGAACAGCCCGCTGTAGTGTCAGGTACAATATTGATCAACTCTATATCTGCTTTTACTTTAATAGATTCCGGTGCAACGCATTCATTTATAGCATCTATATTTGCTGTTAAGTTAGATGTACAACCTATGCCATCTGAACATGTGTTTAATGTCACATTACTCTCTAGTGAATGCATGCACTCTAGCCGAGTGATGCTTAATCGTATTGTGTTAGTAGGGAACAAGGATTTTCCTGCTGATCTCATTATTATGGATATAATGGGATTTGATGTAATCCTAGGGATGGATTGGTTGTTCAAACATTACGCCACAATTGATTTTAGGACTGGAGTAGTTAGTTTTCAACCTCCTAATGGTTTGAAACATACCTTTCAAGCCTTGAAGAAGAGTAAAGAAATGTCTGTTATGACTTCTATCAACACTAGACCTTCCCCATGTGGAGAGTATTTGTGCTTCTTAGCTAGTGTTTTAGACACACAACTTGTAGGAAAGGCAGGTCCTCAAAATGTCTTAGTTGTCCAAGGCTTTCCAGAAGTATTTCTAGATGAACTTCTTGGCTTACCGCCAGATAGGGAAATTGAATTTGTTGTAGATGTTTACCCCGGCGCCGAGCCTGTGTCCAAAAATCTATATAGATTAGCACCAACGAAACTTAAAGAATTAAAGAAATAGTTGGAGAATCTATTGGAGAAATGGTTCATACGCCCTAGCTTTTCACCATGGGGTGCACCTGTCCTTTTTGTCAAGAAGAATGATGGATCAATGCGGATGTGCATCGATTATCGAGAATTAAATAAGTTAACTATCAAGAACAAATATCCATTGCCAAGGATTGATGATTTATTTGACTAGCTTAATGGTGCGCAAGTTTTCTCTAAGATTGACCTAAGGTCAGGTTACTATCAACTAAAAGTTAAATCTGAAGATATCCCAAAGACTGCCTTTCGCACAAGGTATGGATATTATGAGTTTTTGGTCATGTTCTTTGGATTAACGAATGCACCAGCAGCCTTCATGGATCTAATGAATATAGTGTTTCATGAGTATTTAGATAAATTTGTCATAGTATTTATTGATGATATCTTAATCTACTCACGTACCAAGGATGAGCATGCAAGACATTTGAGTTTGGTGTTAGGAGAACTAAGACAGCACCAACTTTATGCTAAGTTTTCCAAATGTGAGTTTTGATTGGACAGAGTTCACTTTCTTGGTCACGTGATCTCTGGAGATGGAACATCTGTCGATCCAGCCAAGGTTTAAACAGTCAATGAGTGGCCCCAACCGAAGAGTGCTGCAGATATTCAGAGTTTCCTTATATTAGCAGGATATTACAGAAAATTTATTGAAGGATTCTCAAAGATTGCAACACCCCCACTCGGTTAACAAGGAAAAACATCAAGTATGCTTGGACAGAGGATTGTGAATCCAGTTTCCAGACCTTGAAAAAGAAATTGACCAATGCCCCTATATTGACACTACCCGATGAGAATGGAAAGTTTAACATTTATTGTGATGCTTCCAAGATTGGTCTTGGTTGTGTTTTGATGCAAGATGTGAAAGTGATAGCTTATGCCTCTAGACAGTTGAAAATACATGAGAAAAATTACCACCCCACACACGACTTAGAATTAGCCGCAGTGGTTTTTGCACTTAAGATTTGGAGGCATTACTTGTATGGACAACCTTGTGAGATATTTTCAGACCATAAAAGTCTGAAGTATATTTTCACACAGAAAGAGCTAAACATGAGACAACGTCGGTGGTTGGAGTTTGTCAAAGATTATGATTTTGAGATTAAATACCACCCCGACAAGGCGAATGTTGTGGCTGATGCATTGAGTAGAGTGACGACTTCAGCCTCAGCCTTGATTCTTGACATGTCGTTAACCTTAGAGTCAGAATTTCAAAGATTTAACTTAGAAACTGTGTCCAATGTGTCAACCATACTTTCAGCCATATCTTTGAAGCCTACACTTTTGGATAGGATAAATGAAGCTCAGACAAATGATGTAGAGTGCAACAAGTACAAATTAAGCATGGAGTCTACTGGTAAATCAGATTTTAACTATTCTGATGATGGAGTCCTTAAGTTTAGGAATAGATGGTTTGTTCCTGCCATTATAGAACTTCGGAATGAGATTCTTTCGGAGGCACATTCTTCTAGACTCTCTGTCCATCCTGGAAGTACAAAAATGTATAGAGACCTTAAACAACTCTATTGGTGGCCAAATATGAAAAGAAGTGTGGCAGAGTACGTAGGATTGTGTTTAGTTTGTCAACAAGTTAAAGCTGAACATCAGAGACCTGCAAGAATGTTACAACCCTTACCAGTTCCCAAATGGAAATGGGAGCAAATAACGATGGACTTTGTGGTGGGATTGCCTAGAACAACTAGGGGATATGATGTAATTTGGGTGATAGTTGACCGTCTAACCAAATCTGCCCATTTTCTACCCATAAAGATGACTTACTCGATGGATCAGCTCGCCGAGTTGTATGTGCATGAGGTTGTTAGATTGCATGGAGTTCCTAGTACCATAGTTTCAGACTGAGATTCTAGATTTACCTCTAAGTTTTGGAAGAGTTTGCACACTGCTATGGGTACGTAGCTCAACTTTAGCATAGCTTTTCACCCTCAAACAGATGGACAATCCGAAAGAACCATCCAAACGTTAGAAGATATGCTTCGTGCATGCACATTGGATTTTCAGGGTTCTTGGAGTAAGTACTTATCATTGATGGAGTTTTCTTATAATAACAATTTTCAGGCAACAGTTGGAATGGCACCTTATGAGGCATTGTATGGACGAAGATGTAGATCTCCTCTGTACTGGGATGAAGTTGGAGAATCACGAATGATTGGTCCTGACTTTGTGCAAGAAACAGTTGAGAAGATTGCTCTCATCTGACAGAGAATCTTGACAGCTCAGAGCCGACAGAAAAGTTATGCTGACTGCAGATGTAAAGAATTGGAATTCGAAGTAAGTGATGAAGTTTTTCTTAAGGTATCACCATTCAAAGGAGTTGTGAGATTTGAGAAAAGTGGCAAGTTGAATCCCAGATTTATTGGACCTTTTCCAATCTTGAAAAGGATTGGGAAAACAGCATATCAGTTAGAGTTACCAACCCCTATGGAAGGAATCCACAATGTGTTCCATGTTTCTATGCTGAAGAAGTGTATGCGGGATCCAACTCAGATTGTGAAACAGCAGAATATTGAAGTCCTACTCTTACTTATGAGAAGAAACCAGTAAGGATCCTAGACTATGCTGTGAAGGTGTTGCGCAACAAAGAAGTTCCACTGGTAAAAGTCTTATGGCATAACCAGAACATAGAGGAGACGACCTGGGAGCGCCGGTAGGATATGATGGAACAATATCTAGAATTATTCAGGTAACAAATTTTGAGGACAAAATTCTTTTAAGGAGGGTAGATTGTAACACCTGGTTTTATTGAACCAATTTACTTAACCAACTTGTAGCGTACGTTTTATGGATAAAATTGGGAGAATTAGTGATTAGGTTAATAAATGACTAAGTAATGGCATAATGGTAAATAGAGGATTATAGTGATAACCTATTTAAGGAAAGAGGTTTTGTGATTAATGCACCGTAGCCGCCACTATTTTCCATACTTTCTCTCTCGGTATTCAGCTCAAGCTCAGCAGAGCTCTCCAGGCGATTCCGTCTCCGATTTTGCCCCAAACTAGGTGAGTCTACTTCGATTTCATGTTACACTGTAACTAGTAATGGTAGAGAGGATTATAGATGTGAGCTTTGGAGAATGCTGTAGGTGGGAGTTAGTTTTGGTTTTGTGGTGAATCGAGAATGCACCATATATAGAGCTCCCAAACTAGATTCCGTAGATTTATGAATAGATTAGAATGAGGTTTAGTAAAAATCTAATTGATATTCTGTTTATGACTTAGGTGAGCAAAACTTCTGAAGTAGTTCGAAACCGAGGATTTCTAGGAAGCCAAGTAAGTAGAGTATGTGTGTGCCTTCGGGCCTACATCACAAAACAGTAGGTTTATGCATGTCATGTATGGTTTCAGTTTGTCATGTATCATGTTTTAAAAGTATACAAAAATGAATTTAAATGTGTGATGCCATGGTGAGGATTGAACCGATTGAAACGGATCAGTTATTAAGGGAACTAATCTGCCCCTTAATCAAGAGAGAGGATGTATGACATTGGGAGGAGTGATCCAACTCCCAATTTCACAGGGGGATCAGATCAGAAACGAATGCATATGCAACTGAGATGTAAAAGTAGAAACTGCATATCTAGGATTTATGTTTCAGCATTTCATTTCATTATTGCTTTACTTACTTAGCATTAGGCTAATAGATGAGTTTTGTGATGTAGGTGCTGAGGTTTTAACAGGTGAACTCCCTGAGTTTACTAAGGAATAGGTGAAGTTGGAGGAGCACTTTTATGCCACGGTTTGATTGCTTTGATGAGGCGGTTTAACTTCGGTCAGTATGTAAGGTCTCAGTGGTTAAGTGTTTTGATGAAGTGTCCTGAGGATTTTCATGACAGTAGTAGTTTGATGTTTTCTGTTTTTAACGCTTCTGTGGCTCTTTTCTGAATATGGAATCATGATTTTGGTTTTAGTTGTAATTTGTTATTCTGAATTTTTAGAAAAATTTATGGATTTATGTTGTTGAATGATTTCAGCAATGTGAACAAGTTCTTTAGCAGTCGGAGTTGTTCCTTATTTAGAGTGTTTTTTTATCTATTGGTAGATGATGTCTATCGGTAGATGTTGAGTGTATAATCTATCGGTAGATGCTGTCTAACGGTAGCAGTCGAGAGTTTTGTCTATCGGTGGATGTAATCCATCGATGGATGTAGAAAATTTGTCGTTTTGTGATGGGCAGATATGAGTAGAATATTTGTCGTTTTGTGATCGGCAGATGTGAATAGAAGATTTATTGTTTTGTGATCGGTAGATGTGAATAGAAGATTTGTCGTTTTGTGATCGATAGATTGTGAGTAGCCGACGTGGCGTCGGTAGATGTGAGCGAATGATGCGTGAAAGTCGACGTGTCGTTCGGTTGACGCGAGTAGTGGATGTAGAAAGCAGAAGATGCCTTTTGTTTCTGCTTCTACCGCTGACACTGTTCAGCGGTAGATGTCGCTTGTAATCACTTCTTCCGCTGGCACTGTTCGGCGGTAGATGTGCTTTGAGTTTTCGTTTCTCTCAGTCAACATTTTAATATTTTGTCTATTCGTTTCATTTTTATAAAAATGTCGTTTTTACGAAAGTTTTCCGCTGTAAGATTTGAAGATTTAAAGATTTAAATTTTTATCGTTCGGTGAAATTTTGAAACTTTCCTTAAGATTTCTTAGTTCCGTTCTATGTCATGAGTAGCGAACCGGGTTCAGAAAACTCGGGGCGTTACAGCCGGTTTGGTTAATTGGACTGGTTCGATCAACTGGGCCGGTTTGGTCACTGGCCTGGTTTAACTTTAAAATGGGCTGGGGTCTTCGTGCGTGTAATACCCAGTTTTACGGGATGTTAATATTATATTATATGATGACATTTTGGTAAATATGTCAAATCAATTCCGTTTTGTAAAAAGAAAACGTTATTAGAATCCTAACGATTTATAGGAATTTTAAGAAATTTATGGGATTTTTTGGAGTAATAACGCTATATTTCGAGTAATTACGTTTCTCGTAATGTAAAGGACGTTTTAGTAAAAATAGTAAACGAGGTCCGATTTGCGAACCGACAGTTTTAATAAAACCCAAATAATAAGATCGATTTATTGGTGAAATAAGGAGATTTGGAGAAATCGAATAGTTAGCCAATTAACGAAACGAAAGACAAAATAAATAGAAAATCAAAGGAAGGGCAAAACGGTAATTTGTCAAACCAAATTATAAAATAACCTAAATCCTTTTCTTCTTCTTCATTTCTCCTCTGCCGCGTGAAAAACCAGAGAGCGAAGCTCTCTGCCATTCGACGATTTCCTCCACGCCGACCTCCGATTCGTCCTTCGATCGTCTCGTTTTCTCCGTGCTTTCTCCTCCTCTCGCAACCCTAGGTATGAATCTATGATTCTACAGCGTTAGTTTTCAATTTTCGGGCCGATTTAACGTTAGGGTTTCGTTAGGGTTTAGGTTAAAAATGCGATTTTGGGTTTAAAAATCAATAGGTTATCGTAGTTTATGAACGTATAGAACTTATTGAGCGTTATTGGACGAAACTAGATTAATTTGTGGAAAATGTTAAAATTCGAGAAATTTCGAGATTTAGGGAAAACTCGTAATTTGGGATTTGAGTTGCCGAGCGTGTATTGCTCGATGAAATAGCTCAATGAATTGGATTAAAACTTTAGGAAATTTCTTTAGTTAAGGTTTCGTTAAATTTGGACGTTTAGTAGCTTAAACTTGTTTTAGTGACAAATGTCGTGTTTTGCCTCAGTCGAACGACTCTCGTGGACAGAGCTCGAAGTCCAGCGCGCACAAGGTAAGTTTCGTGACTTACTCTGGCCGATTGGCCTACACCGTACTTCGATGTCGCGTCGATTATCTTAGAGTATTGTGTGTTTAAATTGCTTTGGTTGGGTGGTTAGGTTAATCACTTATTAGGTTATGTTTTTATTCGTCTTGATGGTATGCATGTTGGTAGTTTATTTATGCTTATAACTGTTCATGCATCACGTGTTTTAACTAAGCATGAAAATGAATTTTCGCACGATGTTTTCAGAAAACCGATGTGGCCTGAAAGGGGGCTATCGATCTATTGTGTGGACCGATTAAGGGTCTGACGAATACCACATCTCATGTAATGTAATAAAATACGTAATCTGTTATCTGGTCACGCGAGATGGGGCTCAGGCACGGCTGTACGTGTTGTAAGCGTGTACCCCCCTCCTCTAGCTAGAAAGAGTAGTCCGACCGTTGGATGGGCTCTCTCCGGTTAGGGGGATGAGATCTCAGTGATATTCTGTCTGCCACGATCTGTATGTTATGCATGATTTCTGAACTCCATATGCACTGCACGCATCTGCATTTACGTAGAATTTACTGAGCCTTTAGCTCACAGTGTATCTGTATGGTGTAGGTGACATTGTCGGTGACATTGAGCCAGGTGAGGACGACGTTCCTCCTCCTGATGTATGATGCGGTTGATGGAGAATGGCCCGTGGGAGTGTGCTGAGCAGTCGGTGCGTTTTGACCCGTGGGGATGTATGTACGTATTTTGAGAGTACTGGGGTAAATATTGGACAAAATATGTGTAAAGTTAGAACATATTAGGATGCTTGGGATCTGGCTAAATGTTAGGTTCATGTTTTGAGGTTTTAAACGTTCTTGAAAACCTGTTTTATAAACTGTGTTTTTATAGTGTTTCATTGGAACTGCTTGGAATTTAAAATAGGAGGATTTGTCGATTTTTAAACGTATCCACGCAGTTCGTTTTTATGAAAGTTTAACGTGCGTTTAGTTCGTTTAATTGGGAGGGATAGAATGTGGTGTTTGCTCTCTGGAACTTCGGATTCCAGAGAGCACTTGTATAAAAAAAAAAAGAGAAGAAAGAAAAGTTGAGAGAAAAGAATGAAGGAATGTGGAAGGCGACTGATCGCCATTGTGAGGGGCGATCAATCGCCCCTCCATGCCTTGTGTTCGGCGATCGATCTCCTGCATTTTTGGAGATCGATCGCCCCTCACTTGGTTACACATTGGCGATCGATATCCTGCAATTTTGGAGATCGATCTCCCCTCCCATTTAGCAACTCGACGATCGATCTCCTGAATTTGGAGATCGATCGCCCCTCTCTGTTGGTCGCGGCTTTGACCCTTCTGCCCTTCCCCTTTAATTGTTTTGTTTTAATTAATTTTAAGTGTTTTATTAATTGTTTTAAATTGTTTAAGTTTATAAATGGTTTTGTTTTAAATGGTTTAAAACGTAGACTTCAATTCCGATTTCGGTTTAAATTCCGCTTAGAGTTTATTTAAAGTATAAGGATAAAAAAAAAATTAATTATGTAGGGAAATGGGTACAGCATTAGGGTCGCTACAATTTATGGTATCAGAGCCCCCGGGTTTTAAAATCAGTTCTGTAGACTGCTCGACTGCACAGCCACTACGCGGACATCCTTTCTCAACTGTAAGTATGTTTACTGCTTTATTTGATTCCATATTTCTTAGGATTATTGTTTTGATTTTATAGGAGTTATAAAATATGGTTTGAGGAAAAGATCCTCGGGATGACGCGTTAGATCGACTTACAGAGTTGCTAGACCGTCAGTCGCAGCACATGGACCGCCAAGCACAACAAATCGAGAGTCTAGTATATCGAGAGAACCAGAGGGCCCAGGATTTGGTGGTTCCTAATAACCAGGGTATGCAGAAGTTCCAGAGTCTATGACCTCCAGTATTCGACGGTCGATCATCGGATCCAAATATTGCGGAGGAGTGGATTCGAGTGATGGAGGATATGCTGAATTATGCAGAGGTGGGGAACGGGAGTAAGGTGGCTTATGTTACCTTCCACCTGGCGTTAGACGCCCGTTTCTGGTGGGATTCGATCAAGACGACGACGGATGTATCAGTTATGACGTGGGTGCGGTTTAAGACCGTGTTCTTCGATAAGTATTTCAGCCGCACAGTGAGAGTGGCGAAGAGGAATAAGTTTACGCAGTTGAAGCAGACAGGTTCAGTTGCAGAATATATCCGGAAGTTCGAGTCCTTATCGCGATTTGCTCCGCGCCTTGTCAGCGATAACGAGGAGAAGGTGCACCAGTTTATGGAGGGACTTAATCCGGAGATTCGGATGCACGTTATTGTCTCCGGTATTATTGATGTGCTCTATTCTGACATCACAGCGAGAGCTCTGGATATTGAGGCTGCCAGAGCCACTTGTGTTAGATCGAGGGAGCCAGCTAAGGGCTTCTTCCGTGAGATTTGACCTCAGTCGCAGAACTGAGATTGATAACCTAGAGCGCAGCCCCAGCAGCAGCAGAGGGGTGTGAAGAGACCTCTTGAGGGAGGAAATGATCGGGGTAAGGGGAAGCAAGTACAGGGGGCTTCTCAGATGCCATGGTGCCCCAGGTGCCTGAGGGAGCATAGTGGTGAGTGCCGCGTTGGCACTAACCAGTGTTTTAGATGTGGGGAGATTGGCCATTACTGTAACACCTGAGGTTTTAGATTGAATAAAGTTATGGATCTTAGAAAATAATAAAAAGGTAAAGTAATTAAAAGAACGGGATGAGAGTCAATTTATGAAAGTTTCTAATTTATGAACGAGCGAGATTTAACAAAATTTCGAATGGTCGAAAACACGAGAGGGCAAAACGGTAATTAGTTAGTGTTAATTAAAAAAATAGTTTTAGTTTTATTATTATAAATTATTATTATTATTATTATTATAAAAAAAATAAAACAAACAAAAACACAGAATGGCTTCGACGAGCCATTCTGTGTTTGAGCTTCGACAACCCGAGTGGAGAGCAGAGCAGAGGGGGGGAGACGCGAACGGTGATCGGCGGCCCGGTCATCGCGATTTTTTGGCGTTCTCCGGCCAGAAGACGGCAGCGAGCAGTTTTGGCCCTTCTCCGCGCACAAACTGAACGGTAAGCCCTAGCTTCTCCCTGTTTCGGTTCTATTTAGGGCCGAGAGTGACGAGCCGGATTTGGCTCCGATCACCGGCCGATTTTGGTCACCTCCGGCATGGGTTTGCCGACCCTTGGACCGGCTTTGGTTGCTTGGCAGTGAGGAGCCCGATTTGGGCAAAATACAGCAAGCCCTGTTTGGGGCATTTTGGGTTTTTGCTTGTAGTTCGGGATTTTTGGTTAGATTATGCTAATTGAGGGTATATGTGGTTGATTGGTGAGGAATTGAGTGAGAATTTATGAAAAATCAAAAATTGGGATTTTTCGGGTAAAGGGGTAGTTTGGGTTTTCTGATTTTTGACCTAGCTAGAGTTATTTGTTTTAAAATTCCTTTTGACAGGTTAAAATAGGTTATTAGAGGAGTATGTGGCCGCTGGAATCGTTCGATTCCTATCACCGACGCAAAAGTTATGCACGTTTGAGTTTCGAGTCAGTTTTTACCGAACCCAAATTAGTGGCCCGTTTAGTTAGGTTTTAGTTGGATTAGGCTAGAAATAGTAGTTTGAGAGTAAATTAGTGAATGTAAGCTTGATTTAATGAGGTTTGAATATTTGTCGTAGGTCGAGCCGTAGGTGGACAGGTAACCGAATATCCTCAGTGGGCTAGGACACCAGGTAAGTAGTGGACGTGTGTTTTGTTGCCTTCGGGCCTACACCACAGAACGGTAGGAAACTAATCATTGTTGTTTAGTTGTTTCGCCTCTTTTGTTGGTTAAGCATTGCTAGTTGATGTTGTTTGTTGTTTAGTTGTTTCGCCTCCTTTGTTGGTTAAGCATTGCTGGTTGTTGTTGTTTGTTGTTTAGTTGTTTCGCCTCTTTTGTTGGTTAAGCATTGCTAGTTGATGTTGTTTGTTGTTTAGTTGTTTCGCCTCCTTTGATTGGTTAAGCATTGCTGGTTGTTGTTGTTTGTTGTTTAGTTGTTTCGCCTCTTTTGTTGGTTAAGCATGGTTTTGAAATGTGAGTATGATATGGATTGAAAGTGGTCTGTTGGCGGTGGTTCCTCATCGCGAAGTAGTTTCTGAAATATGGCAAGCTTCAGGAGGTTTCCATAAAAGATATGCAATGGTTCCTCATCGCGAAGTAGTGTCTGAAATTTGGCAAGCTTCGGGAGGTTTCCACAAAAAATTTGCAGTGGTTCCTCGTCGCGAAGTAGTGTCTGAAATATGGCAAGGTTCGGGAGAGGTTTCCATAAAAGATATGCAGTGGTTCCTCGTCGCGAAGTAGTGTCTGAAATATGGCAAGCTTCGGGAGGTTTCCACAAAAGATATGCAGTGATATGTTTGGTTGCTTTGCTCTGATTTGGTTGCTTGAATGTTTGGTTAAGTATGGTTTTAAATGTTTTGTTTGGTTAAGCATGGTTTTAAATGTTTGGTTGTGGTTAAGCATGGTTTTAAATGTTTGGTTGTGGTTAAGCATGGTTTTGAAATGTGAGTATGATATGGATTGAAAGTGGTTTGTTGGCGGTGGTTCCTCGTCGCGAAGTAGTGTCTGAAATATGGCAAGCTTCGGGAGGTTTCCACAAAAGATATGCAGTGGTTCCTCGTCGTGAAGTAGTGTTTGAAATATGGCAAGCTTCGGGAGGTTTCCATAAAAGATATGCAGTGGTTCCTCGTCGCGAAGTAGTGTCTGAAATATGGCAAGCTTCGGGAGGTTTGCACAAAAGATATGCAGTGGTTCCTCGTCGCGAAGTAGTGTCTGAAATATGGCAAGCTTCGGGAGGTTTCCACAAAAGATATGCAGTGGTTTCTCGTCGCGAAGTAGTGTCTGAAATATGGCACTTCGGGAGGTTTCCACAAAAGATATGCAGTGGTTCCTCGTCGCGAAGTAGTGTCTGAAATATGGCAAGCTTCGGGAGGTTTCCACAAAAGATATGCAGTGGTTCCTCGTCGCGAAGTAGTGTCTGAAATATGGCAAGCTTCGGGAGGTTTCCACAAAAGATATGCAGTGGTTCCTCGTCGCGAAGTAGTGTCTGAAATATGGCAAGCTTCGGGAGGTTTCCACAAAAGATATGCAGTGGTTCCTCGTCGCGAAGTAGTGTCTGAAATATGGCAAGCTTCGGGAGGTTTCCACAAAAGATATGCAGTGGTTCCTCGTCGCGAAGTAGTGTCTGAAATATGGCAAGCTTCGGGAGGTTTCCACAAAAGATATGCAGTGGTTCCTCGTCGCGAAGTAGTGTCTGAAATATGGCAAGCTTCGGGAGGTTTCCACAAAAGATATGCAGTGGTTCCTCGTCGCGAAGTAGTGTCTGAAATATGGCAAGCTTCGGGAGGTTTCCACAAAAGATATGCAGTGGTTCCTCGTCGCGAAGTAGTGTCTGAAATATGGCAAGCTTCGGGAGGTTTCCACAAAAGATATGCAGTGGTTCCTCGTCGCGAAGTAGTGTCTGAAATATGGCAAGCTTCGGGAGGTTTCCACAAAAGATATGCAGTGGTTCCTCGTCGCGAAGTAGTGTCTGAAATATGGCAAGCTTCGGGAGGTTTCCACAAAAGATATGCAGTGGTTCCTCGTCGCGAAGTAGTGTCTGAAATATGGCAAGCTTCGGGAGGTTTCCACAAAAGATATGCAGTGG
Organism: Begonia masoniana; assembly: GCA_022432975.1. Taxonomy (NCBI): domain Eukaryota; kingdom Viridiplantae; phylum Streptophyta; class Magnoliopsida; order Cucurbitales; family Begoniaceae; genus Begonia; species Begonia masoniana. The sequence goes on along the minus strand of CM039502.1, from coordinate 66,753,359 downwards.
TTCCTCGTCGCGAAGTAGTGTCTGAAATATGGCAAGCTTCGGGAGGTTTCCACAAAAGATATGCAGTGGTTCCTCGTCGCGAAGTAGTGTCTGAAATATGGCAAGCTTCGGGAGGTTTCCACAAAAGATATGCAGTGGTTCCTCGTCGCGAAGTAGTGTCTGAAATATGGCAAGCTTCGGGAGGTTTCCACAAAAGATATGCAGTGGTTCCTCGTCGCGAAGTAGTGTCTGAAATATGGCAAGCTTCGGGAGGTTTCCACAAAAGATATGCAGTGGTTCCTCGTCGCGAAGTAGTGTCTGAAATATGGCAAGCTTCGGGAGGTTTCCACAAAAGATATGCAGTGGTTCCTCGTCGCGAAGTAGTGTCTGAAATATGGCAAGCTTCGGGAGGTTTCCACAAAAGATATGCAGTGGTTCCTCGTCGCGAAGTAGTGTCTGAAATATGGCAAGCTTCGGGAGGTTTCCACAAAAGATATGCAGTGGTTCCTCGTCGCGAAGTAGTGTCTGAAATATGGCAAGCTTCGGGAGGTTTCCACAAAAGATATGCAGTGGTTCCTCGTCGCGAAGTAGTGTCTGAAATATGGCAAGCTTCGGGAGGTTTCCACAAAAGATATGCAGTGGTTCCTCGTCGCGAAGTAGTGTCTGAAATATGGCAAGCTTCGGGAGGTTTCCACAAAAGATATGCAGTGGTTCCTCGTCGCGAAGTAGGTCGGGTAAAGAGTAAGGCATCCTTTCGGGTGCGGGCAACTAGTATTGTTTGGTGGTGTTGTTGTGTTAGGATTGGGTGTGGGTGTGTGTGTGCATTGTGCTTGTTTATATTTGTTATCTCTACTTGCTAAGCGTAAGCTTACGTGTGTGTGTGTTCTGTGGTGTAGGTGACGACAGGAGTACAGGTTGAGCTACGAGGAAAGCTAGGATTAGGACGCAGTCGTTGACGCACGGGGCATGCCGGTGCAGGCAGTTGTTGGGGCGACTCCACCATGGTCTTCGGGGAATGTGGGATATTTCTATTTTGGTAGTTTGTGGGGCTTTGTGTTTTGATAGTTTATTGTAGATTTCTGTTTATGAAAATACTGTTATGGGAGTGTTGTATTTATTTATAGTTAAGGGTGATGTGTCGCCCTATATTGTGGACTTTCTTCACTTAGGAATGTTGTATTTTAGTTTTCCCTCTGCACTGATACTTGGAGATTTCGTATACTGGTTATTGTGTATTCTGGATCTGGTTGGTTGGGAATTGATTCTTTTGCAGGTACTTAGCATTTTGGAGGCACCATTTTCAGGCGTTACTTTGCCGAAATTTTCGGGAATGACGCCGTGGTGCTTAAAGGTTAGGGGTAAGGGATTTGGTGAGTCTAGGCAGCTAGGTATGATTTAAGAGAGTTCCGGGAGTTTAGTTTTAAATTCAGATGTGTTCGTTTCCTTTTATGTTTAGGAGTCAGTTTTAACGTGGGATTGGTTCGCAAAGTAGCGCTCCGAGCCAGGGTGGGTTCGGGGGCATTACAATTACGTCAAGGATTGCCCGAAGCCTGGCCGGGATTTATCAGGCGGCGATCAGAGGAGGGTTATGCCGAGGATTTTCGCATTTATTGAGCCTAGCGATGTCGACGACGAGGCTCAGCCCTCTGTGATAGCAGGTACTATTCTGATTATGGGCACCGCTATTTTTACTTTGATGGATACGGGAGCTACGCACTCCTTCATATCGACTGCATGCATGACTAGATTGGGATTAGAGTCTGAGTTAGCTGGGGTCGAGTATAGAGTGATGCTGCCTTCAGGAGAGCTTATGCAGTTAGAACGTATTCTTCAGGGCAACGTCATCTCAGTGGGGGATATTACCTTTTATGCTCATTTGATAGTTATGAGCATAGAGCGGTATGATCTTATCTTAGGGATGGACTGGCTTGCACAGCACTTCGCCACCATCGATTGTCGATCCGGGATTGTGACCTTCCGACCCCCGGGTAAAGCCGAGTTTTCTTATCAGGCAATGAGCAGATTGAGCAGATCGCCTATTTCTTATTCCATGAAGGTCAACGAGCAGTTTAAAGGTGCGTGCTCTATTTATTTGGCCTCAATATTTGATGTTCAGTTGCTCAGCGGAGTAAAGCCGAGCGACATTCCTATAGTCAGAGAGTTCTCTAAGATATTCCTTGATGATCTTCCCGGGTTACCGCCAGACCGGGAGATTGAGTTTACTATTGACATCTATCCGAATACCGCACCAAGGTTTAAAAACTCGTATCGGTTGGCACCAGCTGAGTTGAGAGAGCTGAGGACTCAGCTTGATGAGTTGTTAAAGAAGGGTTTTATTCGACCCAGTATTTCACCCTGGGGTGCACCCGTTCTGTTTGTTAAGAAGAAAGACGGGACCCTCAAGATGTGCATCGATTACAGAGAGTTAAACAAATTGACGGTGAAAAATAAATATCCGTTGCCTCGGATTGATGACCTATTTGATCAGCTACAGGGTGCCCGAGTGTTTTCCAGGATTGACCTACACTTGGGTTATTATCAGCTGAAGGTCCGGAGGGATGATATTCAGAAAACGGCATTCCGAACGAGGTATGGGCATTATGAGTTCCTTGTCATGTCTTTTGGACTTACTAATGCCCCTGCAGCGTTTATGGATTTGATGAACCGTGTCTTCAAGGAGTATCTGGACAAGTTCGTGGTGGTTTTCATCAACGATATATTGGTCTATTCTAAGACGAAGGAAGAACACGAGGAGCATCTGAGGATTGTTTTACAGATTCTGAGTCAACGCCAGCTATATCCAAAGTTCTCTAAATGCGAGTTTTGGCTGGATAGGGTCAGTTTTCTTGGCCATATCATATCACAGGATGGAGTTTCGGTGGATCCGAGCAAGATTCAGGTGGTCAGAGATTGGTCGCAGCCGAAGAACGTACGCGAGGTGCGTGGATTTCTCGGATTAGCTGGTTATTATCGGAAGTTTATAGAGGGATTTTCGAAGATTGCAGTTCCTCTTTCACGTTTGACTCGGAAGAACGAGAAGTTTGTATGGCCGGCTGCTTGTGACAACAGTTTTATGGAGTTAAAACAGAGATTGACCACCGCTTCAGTATTGACTCTACCTGTTGAGGGTGACAAGTTCAGTATTCATTGTGACGTGTCTGGAGTTGGACTCGGTTGTGTATTGATGCAGGAGGGGAGAGTTATTGCTTATGCTTCTTGGCAGTTGAAGCCGTACGAGCAGAATTACCCTACGCACGACCTTGAATCAGCAGCTGTGGTCTTCGCACTGAAGATATGGAGACATTATTTATATGGGCAGCAGTGCGAGATATTTTCTGACCACAAGAGCTTGAAGTATTTATTTACGCAGAAGGAACTGAATATGCGATAGAGACGGTGGCTTGAGTTCGTCAAAGATTACGATTTTGATATCAAGTACCATCCAGGAAAGGCGAACAAGGTTGCTGATGCTTTGAGTAGAGTGCCTTCTATGAGTCAGCCTTCACTAGCAGCGATGTCAGTCATGCTGCAGTCTGAGATTGAGAGGTTCGATGTGGAGATAGTGGCAGAGTTGTCCAGTATGCTCACCAACATTTCTCTCAGGCTGACCATTCTGGATAGAATACGCGAAGCTCAGCAGAATGATACAGAGTGTGAGGAGCTTCGATTGAGTATGACATTGGGAGACTCGTTTGATTTCCATTTATCGGATGATGGTATTCTGAAGTTCAGGCATAGGCAGTATGTGCCTAACGACGAGGATCTGAACAAGGAAATATTGGCCGAGGCACATTCTTCGGCATATTCTGTGCACCCAGGAAGTACTAAGATGTACCGGGATTTAAAGCAACATTTCTGGTGGCCGAACATGAAGAGAGAGGTCACCAAGTACGTTGAAACCTGTTTAATCTATCAACAGGTAAAAGCAGAGCACCAGAGACCGGCCGGAACATTATTACCACTGCCGATTCGGAGTGGAAGTGGGAGCAGATCTCCATGGATTTTATTGTGGGGCTCCCGAGGACGACGAAAGGCCATGATGGTGTTTGGGTAATCGTGGACCGATTGACAAAGTCGGCTCACTTCTTATCTGTGAAGATGGCATCTTCTATGGATCAGCTCGTCGAGCTCTATGTGCATGAGATTATTAGACTTCACGGTGTGCCAGTTTCGATTGTCTCAGACAGAGATCCGAGATTTACTTCGAAGTTCTGGAAGAGTTTGCACAAAGCTATGGGGACTCAGCTTAATTTCAGCACGACATTTCATCCTCAGACTGATGGACAGACAGAGAGGACTAATCAGATTCTTGACGATATGCTCAGAGCTTGTGTGCTGGAGTTTCAAGGCTCGTGGAGCCGATATTTACCTCTGATTGAGTTCTCGTACAACAATAGCTTCCAGGCTACGATCGGCATGGCTCCGTATGAGGCGCTGTATGGTCGGAAGTGTTGGTATTCGTTGTATTGGGACGAGGTTGGCGAGGCCAGCATCTTTGGTCCAGAGATTCTGCAGTAAACGGTAGAGAAAATTGCCGTTATCAGACAGCGTATAGAGGTAGCTCAGAGCAGACATAAGAGCTATGTTGACACGAGACGGAGAGAGCTAGAGTTCGAAGAAGGTGACGAAATTTATCTTAAAGTTTCTCCGTTTAACTTCACTTTTGTCGTTTAGATACTAGACGATGTTGAACATCAAAGAGCCAGCGGATGATATTCTTTGAACGACTTCATTTTGGTCGTTTAGCTGGCGAATGAGGTCTTCTCCAAAGAGCTATCGGTAGACGTAACTCTTCGACAGACTCCGCCTTTGTCGTGTAGCTGGCGAAAGATGTAGTCTTTGAACGACTTTGCTTTTTTTGGTTTTCCTATCGGATGATGTCTTCTTTTCTACATCACCGGTGGATGTACATTGTTTTTATTCGTTTTCAACCCTGTTAAACTATTTAACCCTGTACACTTAGCCACAATTGTTAGAATACTAAAATATCCTTTCCAAGGGCATTTCCAACCGATTAAATTCAAATGCATAACTTATTATTCTCAGATATTAAACATAATCAAATTACATCACTGATCATACAAAACACATCATCAAAAACATATTTAAACTTAAAAACTATTTAAGTCAACAAAAGGTAGTCCGTACAGTAATAAAATGTGCCGATTTTGTCAGCCTGTCAACTATCTTCCAAATCGAGTCAAAATTTTTATTTGATCTTGGGAGTCCGCTTACGAAATCCATCGTGATATGTTCCCATTTCCACTCAGGTACAAATAATGGTTGTAACATGCCAGAAGGTCGTTGGTGCTCTGGTTTGACTTGCTAACATGTAAGACACCTCTCAACAAATTTGGCTACATTCAATTTCAATCATCACCACCAATAATGCTGCTTCAAATCTTGATACATTTTGGTTGCACCAGGATGTACCGAGTATGGAGTTGAATGTGCTTCCTTTAATAAAACTCTCTTTAATTCTGTATCGTCAGGCATACACCATCTTTTGTTAAATTTAATAATTCTATCTTCCGACATAGAGAATTCTGATACATTCCCGCTTTTCAATTCATCTCTTATCTTATTTAAGAAAATATCGCCATGTTGCTTGTTCTTAATTCGTTCGATCAAGCTTGGTTGTAGCGTCATTGCAGATAATCTCTCAATTAGTCCGGAAGGTACAATCTCAATGTCAAATTTCTGCATCTCTTCCATTAATTTTTCTGGAATCGGAGTTAATGCTGAAAAACTTGAAGAAGCTATTCTACTTAATGTGTATGCCACCACGTTTGCCTTTCTAGGGTGATATATGATTTCGCAATCATAATCTTTTACTAACTCCAACCATCTGCACTGCCTGATATTTAAATTTTTTTGCGTTAGAAAATATTTCAAGCTCTTATGATCGGTGTAAATCTCACATCTTTCGGAATATAGATAGTGTAGCACCCGGCATTTAATTGCGATGTAATCATTTTCCCGAATCGTATGAGCGGGATCAATATTATTTTAATACAATGAATGTTTTGGTTGAATTGTTGGAATAATTAGTGGAGAACTAAACTAATGTGGAACCAAAACAAATCAATTAACAAGTTGGTTAGAATCAAATGGAGGGGCTGTTTAGGTAAGAATTGTGGTTGGTGGGATGGAGCCAATATGCCATCGACACTTGGCAACTTGCTGAACAAGACATACTCCACTTCCTACGTGAAACCCACTTCTCTCTTTCCTCTACTCTTTCAATTCTCTTCTCGGCATTCTCTCTTCTTGTCGACAAACAATCATCGAAGTTACTTCGATCTCCTCAGATTTCTTCCTGCTTCTCCGCTAAGGTAAACATCTACTAATGCTAACAAATTTGGACAAGTAAAAGTATGAGTTTGCTGAAGTTTTAGGTTAAGTTATTTTGGGAGAAAACTCTCGGTTTTTGTATGGAAACACATTCGTTGTTTTCTACAAGTCTGAATGGGATTTACTGCATAATCTTCCAAGTTATTAGTTAACATTTTCAGCCTTGTTTATTTCTCCACGTGCATGTTACAGATCTGTGCATTTCCGAGACTTTCCAACTAACTGCATCGCGGATAACAGGTAAGTTCATAACCGTAGGTTGGCCCTTAAGGCCCTACATCACGGAGGTACTAGGTGTTTCATTTCTGTCGAGTTGTTTTGGGTAGAAACGTTAAAGTTTATGTTCTGAGTTGTCTGTGTTCTGCTTCACAGTATGTTCTGTTATTTCTATCGTCTGCTATTGTAAGTTCAGGCACTGAAAATGTTCATGCATACACGTTTTCACCGAAAGTTCTTGCAAAACCGATTTCTGTACACTGTTTGAAACTAAAAAAGATAAAATCTGACTGAAACGTATCGGTTAAGTGTGGGATGGGGACTGGCCCCCATATCTGTTTCTGTACTGTACCTGTAACACCCAGGATTTTTAAGAGAAAAATAAAATGATAGGTAATTGTTTAATAAATAATTGTTTTAAGTAATTTAAAAGAAAAGTGAATAAGTTTGGTTAACCTAATTGGATAATTAATTTAGATTCGAGTAATTCCAGTGAAATTAAGCCGTGAGTTATAATTTAAGAACGAGATTTAACGAAATTCAGAATGGTTGAAAGTACGGGACTACAAAACGGTAAATGTGGATTTAATTAATAGTTAGTTTTATTATTTTTATTATTATTATTATTATTATATTATTTTTTTTTTTTAAAACACAGAATGGCTTCGAAGAAGCCATTCCGTTCGAGAGCCCGAGCCCGAGCGCAAGGGGAGAGGGAGACGACGGCGATGTGGCACCGTTCACCGACGAACACCGGCGTCTTCCGGCCAGACGGCGGCGACGAGCGTGCTCCGGCCCATCTCCGCGCACAAACCGAACGGTAAGCTTGATTTTGCCTTGTTTTCGGTTCGATTTAGGGCCGTGAAGGACGAGCTCGATTGAGCTCTGATTTCCGGCGGCTTTTGGCCGTTCTTGGCGTCAAATGGCCAAGCTTAACGCCGGCAATGGTTGCCGAGCAATGGTGGCTCAATTTGAGCGAAAAATCAGTGGGTCCGATTTGGGCATTTCGGATTTTGTAATGTGTAGCCTCTGAATTTTGATTGTTTATGCTAATTGAGGGTGTGGGTGGTTGATTGGTGAAGAAATTGATGAGAATTGATGGAAAACCGAAAATGGTGAAATTCCCGGTTTAGGGCAGATTCGGGTTTTTGGATTTTTGACCTAGCTAAAGTTGTTTGTTTTAAAATTCCTTTTGGCAGGTTAAAATAGGCTATTAAAGGAGTATGTGGCCGCTGGAATGGTTTGATTCCGATAACCGACGCAAAAGTTACACGCGTTTGAAGTTTCGGGTCGGTTTTACCAAACCCGAATTAGTGGCCCGTTTAGTTAGGTTCTAGTTGGATTATACTAGAAATAGTAGTTTGAGAGTAAATTGGTGAATGTAAGCTTGATTTAATGAAGTGTGAATGTTTGTCATAGGTCGAGCCATAGATGACGAGATGTGCCAAAACCAGCGAACTACGGACGACAGGTAAGTTCTCGTGATCTTCTGTGGCCGATTGGCCTACTATTGTTTGTTTACTTTAAGATTATTGAACTGTTCACGCAGCACTTGTTTTAAAAAAAAGCATGAAAATGAATTTCCGCACAGAGTTTTAAAGATAACGTAAAGCAGAGCAGTGCTGAACAGGCTTATTGGCCGAAAGGCTTATTGGCCGAAAGGCGTATTGGCCGAAAGGCTTATTGGCCGAAAGGCGTATTGGCCGAAAGGCTTATTGGCCGAAAGGCTTATTGGCCGAAAGGCTTATTGGCCGAAAGGCGTATTGGCCGAAAGGCGTATTGGCCGAAAGGCTTATTGGCCGAAAGGCGTATTGGCCGAAAGGCGTATTGGCCGAAAGGCTTATTGGCCGAAAGGCGTATTGGCCGAAAGGCGTATTGGCCGAAAGGCTTATTGGCCGAAAGGCTTATTGGCCGAAAGGCGTATTGGCCGAAAGGCTTATTGGCCGAAAGGCGTATTGGCCGAAAGGCGTATTGGCCGAAAGGCGTATTGGCCGAAAGGCTTATTGGCCGAAAGGCTTATTGGCCGAAAGGCGTATTGGCCGAAAGGCTTATTGGCCGAAAGGCTTATTGGCCGAAAGGCTTATTGGCCGAAAGGCGTATTGGCCGAAAGGCGTATTGGCCGAAAGGCGTATTGGCCGAAAGGCGTATTGGCCGAAAGGCGTATTGGCCGAAAGGCGTATTGGCCGAAAGGCGTATTGGCCGAAAGGCGTATTGGCCGAAAGGCTTATTGGCCGAAAGGCTTATTGGCCGAAAGGCGTATTGGCCGAAAGGCGTATTGGCCGAAAGGCTTATTGGCCGAAAGGCGTATTGGCCGAAAGGCGTATTGGCCGAAAGGCGTATTGGCCGAAAGGCTTATTGGCCGAAAGGCTTATTGGCCGAAAGGCTTATTGGCCGAAAGGCGTATTGGCCGAAAGGCTTATTGGCCGAAAGGCGTATTGGCCGAAAGGCTTATTGGCCGAAAGGCTTATTGGCCGAAAGGCTTATTGGCCGAAAGGCGTATTGGCCGAAAGGCTTATTGGCCGAAAGGCTTATTGGCCGAAAGGCTTATTGGCCGAAAGGCGTATTGGCCGAAAGGCTTATTGGCCGAAAGGCGTATTGGCCGAAAGGCTTATTGGCCGAAAGGCTTATTGGCCGAAAGGCGTATTGGCCGAAAGGCGTATTGGCCGAAAGGCGTATTGGCCGAAAGGCTTATTGGCCGAAAGGCGTATTGGCCGAAAGGCTTATTGGCCGAAAGGCTTATTGGCCGAAAGGCTTATTGGCCGAAAGGCGTATTGGCCGAAAGGCTTATTGGCCGAAAGGCTTATTGGCCGAAAGGCGTATTGGCCGAAAGGCTTATTGGCCGAAAGGCGTATTGGCCGAAAGGCGTATTGGCCGAAAGGCGTATTGGCCGAAAGGCGTATTGGCCGAAAGGCGTATTGGCCGAAAGGCGTATTGGCCGAAAGGCGTATTGGCCGAAAGGCGTATTGGCCGAAAGGCTTATTGGCCGAAAGGCGTATTGGCCGAAAGGCTTATTGGCCGAAAGGCGTATTGGCCGAAAGGCGTATTGGCCGAAAGGCTTATTGGCCGAAAGGCGTATTGGCCGAAAGGCTTATTGGCCGAAAGGCGTATTGGCCGAAAGGCGTATTGGCCGAAAGGCTTATTGGCCGAAAGGCTTATTGGCCGAAAGGCGTATTGGCCGAAAGGCTTATTGGCCGAAAGGCGTATTGGCCGAAAGGCGTATTGGCCGAAAGGCGTATTGGCCGAAAGGCGTATTGGCCGAAAGGCGTATTGGCCGAAAGGCGTATTGGCCGAAAGGCGTATTGGCCGAAAGGCGTATTGGCCGAAAGGCGTATTGGCCGAAAGGCTTATTGGCCGAAAGGCGTATTGGCCGAAAGGCTTATTGGCCGAAAGGCGTATTGGCCGAAAGGCGTATTGGCCGAAAGGCTTATTGGCCGAAAGGCTTATTGGCCGAAAGGCTTATTGGCCGAAAGGCTTATTGGCCGAAAGGCGTATTGGCCGAAAGGCTTATTGGCCGAAAGGCGTATTGGCCGAAAGGCGTATTGGCCGAAAGGCTTATTGGCCGAAAGGCGTATTGGCCGAAAGGCTTATTGGCCGAAAGGCTTATTGGCCGAAAGGCGTATTGGCCGAAAGGCGTATTGGCCGAAAGGCTTATTGGCCGAAAGGCGTATTGGCCGAAAGGCGTATTGGCCGAAAGGCTTATTGGCCGAAAGGCTTATTGGCCGAAAGGCGTATTGGCCGAAAGGCTTATTGGCCGAAAGGCGTATTGGCCGAAAGGCGTATTGGCCGAAAGGCGTATTGGCCGAAAGGCTTATTGGCCGAAAGGCGTATTGGCCGAAAGGCGTATTGGAAACCTGTTATTATAACTTTTTTGTGATTTTGACACGGGAGATAGTTAACTTTCAAACGGAACCACGCAGTTTATTTTCATGAGAATGTACTTTTATTATAGTTGCGTTTCGAGTTCGTTTTGAGGGGTATTTCGATCAATGTTTGTGTACGTATTGGGTTAATAATTGTTTTTATTTGTTTTAAACGTTTTAAATTAAATTGTTTTAAATTGTTTTCAATCGTTTCCGTCATAAACTCTAAGAATACGGAAAAATTAAAAATTTGTACGGTACTTAAGGGTAAATAAGGGTACATGTTTAGGGGTCTGCACAATTATGGTAATCGAGCCGCCAGGTTTTAACATTCGTTTCTGTAGACGGCTCGACTGCATAGCCACTAGACGCGACATTCTCATCAACTGTAATGTGTTTAAGTTTTTTATTTATTTGTTTCTTAGAGTGTTTTGTTAAAAAACATTTTTATTAGGAGTTTCTTTATAAATATGGTGCGTCGAGGGATGATCGAGACGACCGCGACGATACGATGATCACCAAGATTTGACCGTAGTATGTTTGCGATGATCGGAGTAGGTTGGGAAATAAAGAAAAGGGAATAGTAAGAGTTTATAAGAAAGACTCTTAGAGACTTTCGACGAGAAGACGGTAGTTTAAAATACATGACACATAGGCTATAGAAAGAGAGTTATGCGTTAATAGGACTATCTTGACTAATCCGAAAATGGGGCGCTTAAATTCAAGTTACTATTAGCGGTTGGCATTTTATGAGACCCTAAGAGTCGGGAGAGAATAGGAAATTTATATCCGAGTTGCAACCTAACCTTTGGAGCTTTAGAGTATGACGAATCAGAGAGGGGTTTGAACTTAGTTGGTTTGAAACTTGGTTAGAAACAATTGAGGAGCTCTAAAATTGCAAAGGTGTAAATATGCGCATAAGCAATAAAAAAATATATAAAATATAGTCGAGCCTTGTAGATCGTAGATCTCTGTGAAGCTGTGACAATACCTAGTTGAAACGATATTCAAAATTGAAGTTTTTAGATTTAATTATTGATGGTGGATAAACAATGAAAGATAAAGTCATACGAAAGGTAACTCATGATACAAAGTTTTACCGACCTTAGGAGATACGTACGACTGAAAGCCTAATCAATTAAGGTCGTTGTTAATTAACTAAAGATTAGCCGACATACTACAAGGGGAGACCTGTGAAGTGAAGAACGTCAAGAAGTATAAAACACGTCAGACGTGCGATGTTGCTCCAACCCAAAGAATGCGGGCTAGACATAAGAGTGGATTTAACTTAAAAAACCCCATATACTCTAGTTTCTGATCAGAAAAGGATTGACGCCTTAAAAATTAGAAGTCCGTGTTTGGTTTCTTGTAACCTTTTGAGTTGAAGAACACTGTGTGGGGGCAACGACTTTGGGTGAGTATCTGGGTAAAATATACGGAAGTGAAATGATGAATTCTTTTGGGTTTGACATATGACAATCGGAGAAATGGAAGTGGAATGTAAACTTACTGGGGAATGTTCTAGATTGTCGAGTTACCGGTTAGTTATGTACAATTAGCAGCAACACATTTAAATAAACTATCCACGGAAAGCTTAATTCTCTAGATGAAACTAATATTTCGATTTAAACTTAGATTAATTGAACGGGGTTAGGGAGTGGCTATCTCGCGGTGATTCGAGATGAATAAATCATGCAAAACGTGCGTAAGATCTGCAGTGCATCGGGTATGCATATCAACCTATATCGATGAGAAAAAAAATAGGGTATTAACTCTAGTTGTAAGGTTTAACGGGGAATTCGAGACATAGAGGGTTAGAGTTAGATAAAAGGAATAGTCAAGTGATCTCAATGTTACTGAATGGGTCATTCTCTAGGAATAAGTGTGTCCAAGTTTGACAAATAAAGGACAATTGTCATCTCGTGAACGACGATGATCGACACAATGTAAGGGGGAGCCTGGAGAAGTAAAGAGTAATCGACGAGATGGGGAACGTCTCCTTTAGATTGCTTGATTATATATTGCAAAAGATATAGGAGTTATGTTGTGAATTTTATAGTTGGGTACATTTAGTTCTGGCCACACCATTAGGCCACCTCCAGGATGAAGGTAGAAAGCATTAGGTTTGAGGAACTAAAGGTTATCATTAAGGAAGCGGTGTTTCAAATTATGGAGAATAAAAATGGTAGGACTTTTTGTGTTTACAGGACCCGAGAGGTAAGAACGTAATGACAAGTCTTCCCAGATTTTGGGAAAAGAATGACTGAGATGTAGGTGGGACCAATTAGTGAGCTCGAAGTGCATATAGTGATCGACGATAGAGCATGAAGTCTGGAAAAGTGTGAATTTGGGAAGGTTTAGAAATCGTCATTACTCAAATAGGGGGTAAAACCATGTAATCAGTCAATTTAGCGCCTAATTAGTACTTGTAGGAATATGAAGAATGAGATCTAGATAGGTGAGTTAGAAAACTTGGCCTATAAGGGGATTAATTGAAGCCGATACATGCGAGAATTTAAGGAAGTAAACTCGATCACTTTGTTATTTGCCTGGAGACTTGAGAAATTGATAGGCTTTAGTAAACTAATGACATCTTCTTTCATTAAGGTAATGGAACTTCTATTTTTTGGGCAAAACGAAGGATAATTTAAGAATTTAGAAGATTGGTTTAAGGTTGTAGGTTTACCTACAACAAGTTTGCTAAACAAGAAATTGTTAGACAAATTATTGTGACGAACCTAGGAAAATTTAAACCTGACTATAAGAAATGACAAATATAGCTAGTTCGTAACTTCGAGGAAGTCTTAGTGTGAATATTAAACGTAATTGTAGGACTGTTTAAGTACATAAAGGGTTTAGATTTGAAGTGTTAACTGAATTTGAGTCGTGCTAATCGAGGATTGGATTGAGGAAGAGGTTTTGGCACGAAAACTGTGCAGTAAGCTTAAATGAGGTTAGATCAGGAGGTTTAATGAAGTTTTCACTCGTTAGCGCGTCGAATATTTTTTGCACCTTAAGGTGTTGGTTATAGTTTAACGCTTGTGCGCAGACGTAAGACTTGTTAGAGATTGATGAACCGAGCACAAGTTGAATAATCGAGCATTGTAGACATAAGTATAGAACTTAGAAATACTTTGAAAGAAAAATGGATAGATTTTAATTTAAGAGCCTTGGACAGTGTTTTATAGGACGGTTATAGTGACTAATAGAACCGTCATGAATGCCCATTGGTCCATGGGTGTAAGGGATGTGTGTGATGGATTTGAAATGAGATGTAAGGGTATAGGAGGACTTGGAATAGAGGAAATAGTATAGGCGGTAGAGGAGGACTTGGAATATAATGAAATTAGTATAGAGGCTATGTAAATAGGTCCTTAGTAATTAAACAATAGTAAGCTTTGAGAATTATGATGTTTTAGATGTGTTTGGATGGTGAGGTTTGAGAAAAGTAGAGAACGATTGAATTCCATTCGAGAAGGACTGGGTTGAATTTAATAGAGAATTTGCGAGCGTCGGAATCAAGATTGTTTAAGTGGAAGTCGTTGGGAACGCATAACATTTGAGTGATTGAGTGCCTAACTACGGAGGACTTTTTTTGAACTTTATGACGTACAAAGCGTCAATGTCGATGATTTGTATTTAGACTAAAGTAGTGTGAGATTGTATTGAGAGTATAATTACTTAGTATGTGAGAGTGAGTAATGAAAGCAATGACGTAGAGTTTTTAGTGACAAAATACATAACTTAAGAGAATCATAACTTTGGGGATTAGAATTTTTCCGTTACCCAATGATGATTAGGCCCCTAAGTAATCAGATTTAGTATTGCAACATTACTTAAACGGTGGTAATTGGAGTGTAGAACTAGAGGATTGACTAGCAACCATTTGAGGAACAAAATTTCATTTAAGGAGGGAAGGATGTACACCCAGATTTTTTAGAGAAAAATAACATGATGTAATTGTTAATAAATAATTTGTTTTTAGTAATTTAAAGAAAGTGGAATAAGTTTGGTTAACTAATTGGATAATTAATTTAGATTCTAGTATTCCATGAATTAACCTTGTAGTTAAATTGTAGAACGGATTTAACGAATTGCGGAATGGTTGAAAGTACGGTAGGACAAAACGTAATGTGGATTTAATTAATATTAGTTTTATTATTTTTATTATTTTTATTATTATTATTATTGTTTTTTTTAAAAAAACAGAAATGGCTTCGAAGAACCATTCCGTCGAGAGCCCGAGCCCGGCGCAAGGGTGAGAGGGAGAACGACGGCGACGCGGCGCATTCACCGACGAACACCGGCGTCTTTTCGGCCAGTATGGCGGCGACGAGCGTGCTCCGTCCATCTCCGCGCACAAACCGAACGTAAGCTCGATTTTGCCCTGTTTCGGTTCGATTTAGGGCCGTGAAGGACGAGCTCGATTGAGCCTCTGATTTCCCCTTACGGCTTTTGGCCGTTCTGGCGTCCAAGGTCGGCTTAACGGCCCGGCAATGGTTGCCGAGCAATGGTTGCTCAATTTGAGCGAAAAATCAGTGGGTCCGATTTGGGCATTTCGATTTTGTAATGTGTACCTCGGAATTTTGATTGTTTATGCGTGGAATTGAGGGGGGTGGTTGATTGGAGAAATTGATGAGAATTGATGGAAAACCGAAAATGGTGAAATTCCCCTGTTTTGAGACAGATTGGGTTTTTTGGCTTTTTGGCACCTAGCTAAAGTTTTTGTTTTAAAATTTCCTTTTTGGCAGGTTAAAATAGGCTATTAGAGGAGTATTGGCCCGCTGGAATCGTTCGTTCCGATAACCGACTGCAAAAGTTACGGCGTTTGAAGTTTCGGTTCGTTTTTAACCAAACCCGACTAGTGCCCGTTTAATTAGGTTCAGTTGGATTGACTAGAAATAGTATTTGAAAAAAAAAAAAAAAATCAATTTAATTAATCTCCCTCACATCTAATA
>CM039502.1:66647327-66737892 GCA_022432975.1 Begonia masoniana | reverse complement strand
CAGCATAAGCTCTTCTGCCTCTCTTTGCGTACCTCTATACTCTGCTCGAATGATGGCCATCTTCTTTGCCACTGCTGTAGATCTCAGGACCAATTCTGCTGGTCCTCGCCACCGCGTCCTACGACACGGAGATCTACACTTCGACCATACCGCGCCTCATATGTAGCCATGCCAATAGTATCCTGAAGCTGGTTCTATAAGCGAACTCTATCGTGGCAAATACCTGCTCCACGATCCCTTAACCTCCACACACCTCTCTGGCCTATCCTCCTCCGACGCGATTCGTCCTCGCTGTCTGTCCATCAGTCGAGGATGACATGCGTGCAGAAAATAAGAAAAGATAGTAGTTGGAGTGGTAATTAGGAAGTAAGCTTGATTTAATGAGGTTTGAATATTTGTCGTAGGTACGAGCCGTAGGTGGACAGGTAACCGAATATCCTCAGTGGGCTAGGACACCAGGTAAGTAGTGGACGTGTGTTTTGTTGCCTTCGGGCCTACACCACAGAACGGTAGGAAACTAATCATTGTTGTTTAGTTGTTTCGCCTCTTTTGTTGGTTAAGCATTGCTAGTTGATGTTGTTTGTTGTTTAGTTGTTTCGCCTCCTTTGTTGGTTAAGCATGCTGGTTGTTGTTGTTTGTTGTTTAGTTGTTTCGCCTCTTTTGTTGGTTAAGCATTGCTAGTTGATGTTGTTTGTTGTTTAGTTGTTTCGCCTCCTTTGATTGGTTAAGCATTGCTGGTTGTTGTTGTTTGTTGTTTAGTTGTTTCGCCTCTTTTGTTGGTTAAGCATGGTTTTGAAATGTGAGTATGATATGGATTGAAAGTGGTCTGTTGGCGGTGGTTCCTCATCGCGAAGTAGTTTCTGAAATATGGCAAGCTTCAGGAGGTTTCCATAAAAGATATGCAATGGTTCCTCATCGCGAAGTAGTGTCTGAAATTTGGCAAGCTTCGGGAGGTTTCCACAAAAATTTGCAGTGGTTCCTCGTCGCGAAGTAGTGTCTGAAATATGGCAAGGTTCGGGAGAGGTTTCCATAAAAGATATGCAGTGGTTCCTCGTCGCGAAGTAGTGTCTGAAATATGGCAAGCTTCGGGAGGTTTCCACAAAAGATATGCAGTGATATGTTTGGTTGCTTTGCTCTGATTTGGTTGCTTGATGTTTGGTTAAGTATGGTTTAATGTTTTGTTTGGTTAAGCATGGTTTTAAATGTTTGGTTGTGGTTAAGCATGGTTTTAAATGTTGGTTGTGGTTAAGCATGGTTTTGAAATGTGAGTATGATATGGATTGAAAGTGGTTTGTTGGCGGTGGTTCCTCGTCGCGAAGTAGTGTCTGAAATATGGCAAGCTTCGGGAGGTTTCCACAAAAGATATGCAGTGGTTCCTCGTCGTGAAGTAGTGTTTGAAATATGGCAAGCTTCGGGAGGTTTCCATAAAAGATATGCAGTGGTTCCTCGTCGCGAAGTAGTGTCTGAAATATGGCAAGCTTCGGGAGGTTTGCACAAAAGATATGCAGTGGTTCCTCGTCGCGAAGTAGTGTCTGAAATATGGCAAGCTTCGGGAGGTTTCCACAAAAGATATGCAGTGGTTTCTCGTCGCGAAGTAGTGTCTGAAATATGGCAAACTTCGGGAGGTTCTGCAAGAGGCACCTGACTGAGTATACGTAAGATGTTGTGTAGTAGTCGGGTAAAGAGTAAGGCATCCTTTCGGGTGCGGGCAACTAGTATTGTTTGGTGGTGTTGTTGTGTTAGGATTGGGTGTGGGTGTGTGTGTGCATTGTGCTTGTTTATATTTGTTATCTCTACTTGCTAAGCGTAAGCTTACGTGTGTGTGTGTTCTGTGGTGTAGGTGACGACAGGAGTACAGGTTGAGCTACGAGGAAAGCTAGGATTAGGACGCAGTCGTTGACGCACGGGGCATGCCGGTGCAGGCAGTTGTTGGGGCGACTCCACCATGGTCTTCGGGGAATGTGGGATATTTCTATTTTGGTAGTTTGTGGGGCTTTGTGTTTTGATAGTTTATTGTAGATTTCTGTTTATGAAAATACTGTTATGGGAGTGTTGTATTTATTTATAGTTAAGGGTGATGTGTCGCCCTATATTGTGGACTTTCTTCACTTAGGAATGTTGTATTTTAGTTTTCCCTCTGCACTGATACTTGGAGATTTCGTATACTGGTTATTGTGTATTCTGGATCTGGTTGGTTGGGAATTGATTCTTTTGCAGGTACTTAGCATTTTGGAGGCACCATTTTCAGGCGTTACTTTGCCGAAATTTTCGGGAATGACGCCGTGGTGCTTAAAGGTTAGGGGTAAGGGATTTGGTGAGTCTAGGCAGCTAGGTATGATTTAAGAGAGTTCCGGGAGTTTAGTTTTAAATTCAGATGTGTTCGTTTCCTTTTATGTTTAGGAGTCAGTTTTAACGTGGGATTGGTTCGCAAAGTAGCGCTCCGAGCCAGGGTGGGTTCGGGGGGCATTACAATTACGTCAAGGATTGCCCGAAGCCTGGCCGGGATTTATCAGGCGGCGATCAGAGGAGGGTTATGCCGAGGATTTTCGCATTTATTGAGCCTAGCGATGTCGACGACGAGGCTCAGCCCTCTGTGATAGCAGGTACTATTCTGATTATGGGCACCGCTATTTTTACTTTGATGGATACGGGAGCTACGCACTCCTTCATATCGACTGCATGCATGACTAGATTGGGATTAGAGTCTGAGTTAGCTGGGGTCGAGTATAGAGTGATGCTGCCTTCAGGAGAGCTTATGCAGTTAGAACGTATTCTTCAGGGCAACGTCATCTCAGTGGGGGATATTACCTTTTATGCTCATTTGATAGTTATGAGCATAGAGCTGTATGATCTTATCTTAGGGATGGACTGGCTTGCACAGCACTTCGCCACCATCGATTGTCGATCCGGGATTGTGACCTTCCGACCCCCGGGTAAAGCCGAGTTTTCTTATCAGGCAATGAGCAGATTGAGCAGATCGCCTATTTCTTATTCCATGAAGGTCAACGAGCAGTTTAAAGGTGCGTGCTCTATTTATTGGCCTCAATATTTGATGTTCAGTTGCTCAGCGGAGTAAAGCCGAGCGACATTCCTATAGTCAGAGAGTTCTCTAAGATATTCCTTGATGATCTTCCCGGGTTACCGCCAGACGGGAGATTGAGTTTACTATTGACATCTATCCGAATACCGCACCAAGGTTTAAAAAACTCGTATCGGTTGGCACCAGCTGAGTTGAGAGAGCTGAGGACTCAGCTTGATGAGTTGTTAAAGAAGGGTTTTATTCGACCCAGTATTTCACCCTGGGGTGCACCCGTTCTGTTTGTTAAGAAGAAAGACGGGACCCTCAAGATGTGCATCGATTACAGAGAGTTAAACAAATTGACGGTGAAAAATAAATATCCGTTGCCTCGGATTGATGACCTATTTGATCAGCTACAGGGTGCCCGAGTGTTTTCCAGGATTGACCTACACTTGGGTTATTATCAGCTGAAGGTCCGGAGGGATGATATTCAGAAAACGGCATTCCGAACGAGGTATGGGCATTATGAGTTCCTTGTCATGTCTTTTGGACTTACTAATGCCCCTGCAGCGTTTATGGATTTGATGAACCGTGTCTTCAAGGAGTATCTGGACAAGTTCGTGGTGGTTTTCATCAACGATATATTGGTCTATTCTAAGACGAAGGAAGAACACGAGGAGCATCTGAGGATTGTTTTACAGATTCTGAGTCAACGCCAGCTATATCCAAAGTTCTCTAAATGCGAGTTTTGGCTGGATAGGTCAGTTTTCTTGGCCATATCATATCACAGGATGGAGTTTCGGTGGATCCGAGCAAGATTCAGGTGGTCAGAGATTGGTCGCAGCCGAAGAACGTACGCGAGGTGCGTGGATTTCTCGGATTAGCTGGTTATTATCGGAAGTTTATAGAGGGATTTTCGAAGATTGCAGTTCCTCTTTCACGTTTGACTCGGAAGAACGAGAAGTTTGTATGGCCGGCTGCTTGTGACAACAGTTTTATGGAGTTAAAACAGAGATTGACCACCGCTTCAGTATTGACTCTACCTGTTGAGGGTGACAAGTTCAGTATTCATTGTGACGTGTCTGGAGTTGGACTCGGTTGTGTATTGATGCAGGAGGGGAGAGTTATTGCTTATGCTTCTTGGCAGTTGAAGCCGTACGAGCAGAATTACCCTACGCACGACCTTGAATCAGCAGCTGTGGTCTTCGCACTGAAGATATGGAGACATTATTTATATGGGCAGCAGTGCGAGATATTTTCTGACCACAAGAGCTTGAAGTATTTATTTACGCAGAAGGAACTGAATATGCGATAGAGACGGTGGCTTGAGTTCGTCAAAGATTACGATTTTGATATCAAGTACCATCCAGGAAAGGCGAACAAGGTTGCTGATGCTTTGAGTAGAGTGCCTTCTATGAGTCAGCCTTCACTAGCAGCGATGTCAGTCATGCTGCAGTCTGAGATTGAGAGGTTCGATGTGGAGATAGTGGCAGAGTTGTCCAGTATGCTCACCAACATTTCTCTCAGGCTGACCATTCTGGATAGAATACGCGAAGCTCAGCAGAATGATACAGAGTGTGAGGAGCTTCGATTGAGTATGACATTGGGAGACTCGTTTGATTTCCATTTATCGGATGATGGTATTCTGAAGTTCAGGCATAGGCAGTATGTGCCTAACGACGAGGATCTGAACAAGGAAATATTGGCCGAGGCACATTCTTCGGCATATTCTGTGCACCCAGGAAGTACTAAGATGTACCGGGATTTAAAGCAACATTTCTGGTGGCCGAACATGAAGAGAGAGGTCACCAAGTACGTTGAAACCTGTTTAATCTATCAACAGGTAAAAGCAGAGCACCAGAGACCGGCCGGAACATTATTACCACTGCCGATTCGGAGTGGAAGTGGGAGCAGATCTCCATGGATTTTATTGTGGGGCTCCCGAGGACGACGAAAGGCCATGATGGTGTTTGGGTAATCGTGGACCGATTGACAAAGTCGGCTCACTTCTTATCTGTGAAGATGGCATCTTCTATGGATCAGCTCGTCGAGCTCTATGTGCATGAGATTATTAGACTTCACGGTGTGCCAGTTTCGATTGTCTCAGACAGAGATCCGAGATTACTTCGAAGTTCTGGAAGAGTTTGCACAAAGCTATGGGGACTCAGCTTAATTTCAGCACGACATTTCATCCTCAGACTGATGGACAGACAGAGAGGACTAATCAGATTCTTGACGATATGCTCAGAGCTTGTGTGCTGGAGTTTCAAGGCTCGTGGAGCCGATATTTACCTCTGATTGAGTTCTCGTACAACAATAGCTTCCAGGCTACGATCGGCATGGCTCCGTATGAGGCGCTGTATGGTCGGAAGTGTTGGTATTCGTTGTATTGGGACGAGGTTGGCGAGGCCAGCATCTTTGGTCCAGAGATTCTGCAGTAAACGGTAGAGAAATTGCCGTTATCAGACAGCGTATAGAGGTAGCTCAGAGCAGACATAAGAGCTATGTTGACACGAGACGGAGAGAGCTAGAGTTCGAAGAAGGTGACGAAATTTATCTTAAAGTTTCTCCGTTTAACTTCACTTTTGTCGTTTAGATACTAGACGATGTTGAACATCAAGAGCCAGCGGATGATATTCTTTGAACGACTTCATTTTGGTCGTTTAGCTGGCGAATGAGGTCTTCTCCAAAGAGCTATCGGTAGACGTAACTCTTCGACAGACTCCGCCTTTGTCGTGTAGCTGGCGAAAGATGTAGTCTTTGAACGACTTTGCTTTTTTTGGTTTTCCTATCGGATGATGTCCTTCTTTTCTACATCACCGGTGGATGTACATTGTTTTTATTCGTTTTCAACCCTGTTAAACTATTTAACCCTGTACACTTAGCCACAATTGTTAGAATACTAAAATATCCTTTCCAAGGGCATTTCCAACCGATTAAATTCAAATGCATAACTTATTATTCTCAGATATTAAACATAATCAAATTACATCACTGATCATACAAAACACATCATCAAAAACATATTTAAACTTAAAAACTATTTAAGTCAACAAAAGGTAGTCCGTACAGTAATAAAATGTGCCGATTTTGTCAGCCTGTCAACTATCTTCCAAATCGAGTCAAAATTTTTATTTGATCTTGGGAGTCCGCTTACGAAATCCATCGTGATATGTTCCATTTCCACTCAGGTACAAATAATGGTTGTAACATGCCAGAAGGTCGTTGGTGCTCTGGTTTGACTTGCTAACATGTAAGACACCTCTCAACAAATTTGGCTACATTCAATTTCAATCATCACCACCAATAATGCTGCTTCAAATCTTGATACATTTTGGTTGCACCAGGATGTACCGAGTATGGAGTTGAATGTGCTTCCTTTAATAAAACTCTCTTTAATTCTGTATCGTCAGGCATACACCATCTTTTGTTAAATTTAATAATTCTATCTTCCGACATAGAGAATTCTGATACATTCCCGCTTTTCAATTCATCTCTTATCTTATTTAAGAAAATATCGCCATGTTGCTTGTTCTTAATTCGTTCGATCAAGCTTGGTTGTAGCGTCATTGCAGATAATCTCTCAATTAGTCCGGAAGGTACAATCTCAATGTCAAATTTCTGCATCTCTTCCATTAATTTTTCTGGAATCGGAGTTAATGCTGAAAAACTTGAAGAAGCTATTCTACTTAATGTGTATGCCACCACGTTTGCCTTTCTAGGGTGATATATGATTTCGCAATCATAATCTTTTACTAACTCCAACCATCTGCACTGCCTGATATTTAAATTTTTTTGCGTTAGAAAATATTTCAAGCTCTTATGATCGGTGTAAATCTCACATCTTTCGGAATATAGATAGTGTAGCACCCGGCATTTAATTGCGATGTAATCATTTTCCCGAATCGTATGAGCGGGATCAATATTATTTTAATACAATGAATGTTTTGGTTGAATTGTTGGAATAATTAGTGGAGAACTAAACTAATGTGGAACCAAAACAAATCAATTAACAAGTTGGTTAGAATCAAATGGAGGGGCTGTTTAGGTAAGAATTGTGGTTGGTGGGATGGAGCCAATATGCCATCGACACTTGGCAACTTGCTGAACAAGACATACTCCACTTCCTACGTGAAACCCACTTCTCTCTTTCCTCTACTCTTTCAATTCTCTTCTCGGCATTCTCTCTTCTTGTCGACAAACAATCATCGAAGTTACTTCGATCTCCTCAGATTTCTTCCTGCTTCTCCGCTAAGGTAAACATCTACTAATGCTAACAAATTTGGACAAGTAAAAGTATGAGTTTGCTGAAGTTTTAGGTTAAGTTATTTTGGGAGAAAACTCTCGGTTTTTGTATGGAAACACATTCGTTGTTTTCTACAAGTCTGAATGGGATTTACTGCATAATCTTCCAAGTTATTAGTTAACATTTTCAGCCTTGTTTATTTCTCCACGTGCATGTTACAGATCTGTGCATTTCCGAGACTTTCCAACTAACTGCATCGCGGATAACAGGTAAGTTCATAACCGTAGGTTGGCCCTTAAGGCCCTACATCACGGAGGTACTAGGTGTTTCATTTCTGTCGAGTTGTTTTGGGTAGAAACGTTAAAGTTTATGTTCTGAGTTGTCTGTGTTCTGCTTCACAGTATGTTCTGTTATTTCTATCGTCTGCTATTGTAAGTTCAGGCACTGAAAATGTTCATGCATACACGTTTTCACCGAAAGTTCTTGCAAAACCGATTTCTGTACACTGTTTGAAACTAAAAAAGATAAAATCTGACTGAAACGTATCGGTTAAGTGTGGGATGGGGACTGGCCCCCATATCTGTTTCTGTACTGTACCTGTAACACCCAGGATTTTTAAGAGAAAAATAAAATGATAGGTAATTGTTTAATAAATAATTGTTTTAAGTAATTTAAAAGAAAAGTGAATAAGTTTGGTTAACCTAATTGGATAATTAATTTAGATTCGAGTAATTCCAGTGAAATTAAGCCGTGAGTTATAATTTAAGAACGAGATTTAACGAATTCAGAATGGTTGAAAGTACGGGACTACAAAACGGTAAATGTGGATTTAATTAATAGTTAGTTTTATTATTTTTATTATTATTATTATTATTATATTATTTTTTTTTTTAAAACACAGAATGGCTTCGAAGAAGCCATTCCGTTCGAGAGCCCGAGCCCGAGCGCAAGGGGAGAGGGAGACGACGGCGATGTGGCACCGTTCACCGACGAACACCGGCGTCTTCCGGCCAGACGGCGGCGACGAGCGTGCTCCGGCCCATCTCCGCGCACAAACCGAACGGTAAGCTTGATTTTGCCTTGTTTTCGGTTCGATTTAGGGCCGTGAAGGACGAGCTCGATTGAGCTCTGATTTCCGGCGGCTTTTGGCCGTTCTTGGCGTCAAATGGCCAAGCTTAACGCCGGCAATGGTTGCCGAGCAATGGTGGCTCAATTTGAGCGAAAAATCAGTGGGTCCGATTTGGGCATTTCGGATTTTGTAATGTGTAGCCTCTGAATTTTGATTGTTTATGCTAATTGAGGGTGTGGGTGGTTGATTGGTGAAGAAATTGATGAGAATTGATGGAAAACCGAAAATGGTGAAATTCCCGGTTTAGGGCAGATTCGGGTTTTTGGATTTTTGACCTAGCTAAAGTTGTTTGTTTTAAAATTCCTTTTGGCAGGTTAAAATAGGCTATTAAAGGAGTATGTGGCCGCTGGAATGGTTTGATTCCGATAACCGACGCAAAAGTTACACGCGTTTGAAGTTTCGGGTCGGTTTTACCAAACCCGAATTAGTGGCCCGTTTAGTTAGGTTCTAGTTGGATTATACTAGAAATAGTAGTTTGAGAGTAAATTGGTGAATGTAAGCTTGATTTAATGAAGTGTGAATGTTTGTCATAGGTCGAGCCATAGATGACGAGATGTGCCAAAACCAGCGAACTACGGACGACAGGTAAGTTCTCGTGATCTTCTGTGGCCGATTGGCCTACTATTGTTTGTTTACTTTAAGATATTGAACTGTTCACGCATCACTTGTTTTAAAAAAAAGCATGAAAATGAATTTCCGCACAGAGTTTTAAAGATAACGTAAAGCATAGCATTGGCTGAAAGGCTTATTGGCCGAAAGGCGTATTGAGCATAGCATTGGCCGAAAGGCTTATTGGCCAAAAGGCGTATTGGCCGAAAGGCGTATTGAGCATATTATTGGCCGAAAGGCTTATTGGCCGAAAGGCGTATTGGCCGAAAGGCGTATTGGTCACGCGAGGTGGGGCTCAGGCACGGCTGTACGTGTTGTAAGCGTGCACCCTCCGCCTCTAGCTGGAAAGAGTAGTCCGCCCACTGGATGAGCTCTCTCTGGTTAGAGGGATAGGATCTCGGTGACACCTATTGAGCATTGCATAGTAAGATAAAATAAAGCATGGTTTATCGAACTCATACGCACAGCATGCATCGCATTTACGTAAAACTTACTGGGATTTTATCTCATAGTGTATTGTATGGTGTAGGTGATTACGAGGATACAGGTGAGGATGAGATTCCTCCTCCTGAGATTTGAGTCCAGTTGACGGAGGATGGCGGCGGTGGTGTGCTGGCGCAGTCGATGCTTACCTGACCCGTGGGGATGTAAGTAACGGTATTGAGAGGTTTTGGGTTAATGATGAGTTAGTTAGATGAAACTGTATAGTTGATAGGTTGATATTTTGATGTTGGTGGATTAAAATGGATAATTGTACTGTTAGATCATTTTAGGATGCTTGGTTCTGGATAGTTGATAAGATATATATTAATGTTTTGAACGTTTTGGAAACCTGTTATTATAAACTGTTTTGTGATTTTGAAACAGGAGGATATGTTAAACTTTCAAACGGAACCACGCAGTTTATTTTCATGAGAATGTACTTTATTATAGTTGCGTTTCGAGTCGGTTTTGAGGTGGTATTTCGGATCAAGTGTTTGTGTACGTATTGGTTTAATTAATTGTTTTTATTTGTTTTAAACGTTTTATTAAATTGATTTTAAATTGTTTTCAAATCGTTTCCGCATAAACGCTAAGAATAAAGGAAAAATGAAAAATTTGTACGGTAATTAAGGGTAAATAAGGGTACAGTGTTAGGGTCGTGACAATTATGGTATCAGAGCCGCCAGGTTTTAAAATCGGTTCTGTAGACTGCTCGACTGCATAGCCACTACGCGGACATTCTTCATCAACTGTAAGTGTGTTTATAGTTTTATTTAATTATTGTTTCTTAGAGTGTTTGTTTAAACATTTTTATAGGAGTTATTTATAAATATGGTGCGTCGAGGGAATGATCGAGACGACCGAGACGATACGATAGATCACCATAAGGATTTGACCGTAGTAATGTTGCGATAGATCGGAGTAGGTTGGGAAATAAAGGAAAAAGGGAATAGTAAGAGTTGAGTAAGAAAGACTCTTAGGAGAATTTCGACGAGAAGACGGTAGGTTAAATACAGGACGACATAGGCCTATAGAAAGAGAGTTATGCGTTAATAGGACTAGCTTGACTTAATCACGAAAATGGTGCGCTTAGAATTCAAGTTACTATTAGAGGGGTGCATTTTATGAGACCTAAGATTTAGAGAAATGGAAATTTATCCTAGTTGACGAACCTTTGGAGCTTTAGAGTATGACGAATCAGAGAGGGGTTTGAAACTTAGTTGTTTTGAAACTTGGGTATAAACATATTGAGGGATGCTCTAAATTGCAAAGGTGTAAATAGTGCGCATAAGCAGATAAAAAAATAATAATAATAATATAGTCGAGCCTTGTAGATCGTAGATCTATGTGAAGCTTGAAATACCTAGGTGAAAACGATATTCAAGAATTGAAGTTTAGATTTAATTATTGAGGGGATAAACAATGAAAGATTAAAGTCATACGAAAGGTAATACTCATGATACAAAGTTTGACCGACCTTTAGGAGATAAGTATCGACTGGAAAGACTAATCAATTAAGGGCGATTGTTAATTAACGGAAAGATTACGGCCGACATACTACAAGGGGAGACCTAGTGAAGTTAAGAACGATCAAGAAGTAGAAAACACGTCAGACTTGCGATGTTGCTCGACCAAAGAATGCGGGGCTAAGACATAAGAGTTGGATTTAACTTAAAAACCCAGATACTCTAGTTAATCAGAAAAGGATTGACGCCTTAAAAATTAGAAGTCGTGTTTTGGGGTTTATTGTAACCTGTGTGAGGTTGGAAGAAATGGTGGAACGACTTGGGTGAGTATCTTGGGTAGAAAATATACTGAAGTAAGAAATGATGAATTCTTTTGGGTTTGAAATATGACCAATCGAGGAGAAATTTGAAGTTTAGATGTAAAACTTACTGGGGAATGTTCTAGATTGTCGAGGTACCGTTAGTATGTACAATTAGCAGAAATTTAAATAAACTAGATCCACGGAAAGCTGTAAGTATCTAGATGAAAATAATATTTAAGAATTTAAAACTTAGATTAATTGATAAGGGGGTATAGGGAGTGGCTATCTCCGCGGTGATTCGGAGGATGTAATAAATCAATGCAAAATCGTGACGTAAGATCTAAGCGAGTGCATCGGGGTATGCATATCAACCTATATCGATGAGGAAAAAAAATAGGGGTAATTACTCGGAGTTGGAAGGTTAACGAATTCGAGACAATAGAGGGTTAGAGTTATATGAAAAGTAATATGCAAGTGATGCTCAGGTTACTGAAATTGGTCATTCTCTAGGAAATAAGTGTCGTCCTAGAGGTTTGACAAATAAAGGACAATTGTCATCTCGTGAAAAGACTATGATCGACACAATGTAAGGGGGAGACTTGGAGAAGTAAAGAGTAATCGACGAGATGGGGACACGTCAGACGATTAGTATTGCTTGATTATATTATGAAGCAAAAGATATAGGAGTTATGTTGTGAATTTATAGTTGGTACAATTTAAGTTAGGAGCCACAAACATGAGGCCACCTCCAGGATGAAGGTAGAAGCATTAGTGTTTGAGGAACTAGGAAGGTTATCATTAAGGAAGAGGTGTTTCAAATTATTGGAGAATAAAAATGGTAGGAACTTTTGTGTTTAAAGGACCCGAGAGGTAGACCGTAATGAAAAGTCATTCCCAGATTTTGGGAAAAGAATTGACTGGAGAGTTTAGGTGGTGACCAATTAAGTGGAGCTCGAAGTGCATATGAGTGATCGAACGATAGAGCATGAAGCTGGAAAAGTGTAGAATTTTGGGGATGTAGAAATCGTCATTACTCAATAGGTGGTAAAAACCATGTATCAGTCAAAATTTAGCGCCTAAGTAGTAATTGAGGAAATATGAAGAATGAGATCAGATTAGGTGAGTTAGAAAACTTGGCCTATAAGGGATTAAGTGAAAGCCGATACATGCGAGAATTTAAGGAAGTAAACTCGATCACTTTGTTATTTGCCTGGAGACTTGAGAATTGATAGGGCTTGTAGTATGAACTATGACATGCTTCGTTTCATTAAAGGTAATGGATACTTCTAAGTTTTTGGGAAAAACAGAAGGATAAGATTTAAGAATTTTAGAAGATTTGGTTTAAGGTTGTAGGTTTACCTACAACAAGTTTGCTAACAAGAAATTGTTAGACAAATTATTGTGAAGAAGCCAAGGAGAATATTTAGAACCTGACTAGAAGAAATGACAAAATAGTAGACTAGTTCGTAACTTTCGAGGAAGTCTTAGTGTGATATTAAAAGTAAGTGTAGGACATGTTTAAGTAAATAAAGGGTTTAGATTTGAAGTTAAACTTGAATGTGAAGTCGTGCGAATCGAGGGATTGGATGAGAGGAAGAAGGGTTTGCACGAAAACTGTGCAAGTAAGCTTAGAAGTGAGGTTAGATCAGGAGGTTTAGGAAAGTTTCGACTCGTAAGTCGCGTCGAATTATTTTTGCACCCTTTAAGGTGTTGGGTGAATAGTTTAACGACTTTGCTCAGACTTAAGAATTTGTTAGAGATTGATGAAAACCGAGGCACAAGTTGAATAAATCGAGCATTGTAGACATAAGTATAGAAACTTAGAAAATACTTTGAAAGAAAAATGGATAGATTTAAGTATTAAGAGCCCTGAGTACTAGGATCGTGTTATAGTGACTAATAGAACGTCATGAATGCCCATTGTCCATGGGTGTAAGGGATGTGTGTGATGGATTTGAAATGAGATAGTAAGGTAGAGGAGGACTTGGAATAGAAGGAAATAGTATAAGGCGGTAGAGGAGGACTTGGAATAGAAGGAAATAGTATAAGGAGGCTATGTAATAGGTCCTTAGTATTAAACAATAGATGAAGCTTTGAGGAATTATGATGTTTTAGATGTGTTGGATGGATGAGGTGTGAGAAAAGTAGAGAACCGATTGAATTCCATTCGAGGAAGGACTAGGGTTGAAGTTAAAATAGAAGAATTTGAGCGTCTAATTCAAGATTGGTTAAGTGGAAGTCGTTGGACGCATAGACAATTGAGTGATTGAGTGCCTAACTAGGAGGACTTGGAACTTTAGAGACGTACAAAGCTGTCAATGTCGATGATTTATTTAGACTAAAGGAGTGTCGAGATTGTATTGAGAGTATAATTACTTAGGTAATGTGAGAGTGAGTAATTGAAAGCAATGGACGTATGAGTGATTGAGTTACAAAATACATAATTAAGAGAATCATAACTTTGGGGATTTAGGAATTTTCGTTACCCAATGAGTGATTAAGGCCCTAGAGTAATCAAGATTTAGTATTGCAACAGTAATTACGGTGGTAGCATTGGAGTGAGAAATAAGAGGATTGACTAAGCAACCATTTTGAGGACAAAATTTCATTTAAGGAGGGAAGGATGTAACACCCAGGATTTTTAAGAGAAAAATAACATGATAGGTAATTGTTTAATAAATAATTGTTTTAAGTAATTTAAAAGAAAAGTGAATAAGTTTGGTTAACCTAATTGGATAATTAATTTAGATTCGAGTAATTCCAGTGAAATTAAGCCGTGAGTTATAATTTAAGAACGAGATTTAACGAAATTCGGAATGGTTGAAAGTACGGGAGGACAAAACGGTAAATGTGGATTTAATTAATAGTTAGTTTTATTATTTTTATTATTTTTATTATTATTATTATTGTTTTTTTTAAAACACAGAATGGCTTCGAAGAAGCCATTCCGTTCGAGAGCCCGAGCCCGAGCGCAAGGGGAGAGGGAGACGACGGCGACGCGGCGCCATTCACCGACGAACACCGGCGTCTTTCGGCCAGATGGCGGCGACGAGCGTGCTCCGGACCATCTCCGCGCACAAACCGAACGGTAAGCTCGATTTTGCCCTGTTTTCGGTTCGATTTAGGGCCGTGAAGGACGAGCTCGATTGAGCTCTGATTTCCGGCGGCTTTTGGCCGTTCTTGGCGTCAAATGGTCGAGCTTAACGCCGGCAATGGTTGCCGAGCAATGGTGGCTCAATTTGAGCGAAAAATCAGTGGGTCCGATTTGGGCATTTCGGATTTTGTAATGTGTAGCCTCTGAATTTTGATTGTTTATGCTAATTGAGGGTGTAGGTGGTTGATTGGTGAAGAAATTGATGAGAATTGATGGAAAACCGAAAATGGTGAAATTCCCGGTTTAGGACAGATTAGGGTTTTTGGATTTTTGACCTAGCTAAAGTTGTTTGTTTTAAAATTCCTTTTGGCAGGTTAAAATAGGCTATTAGAGGAGTATGTGGCCGCTGGAATCGTTCGATTCCGATAACCGACGCAAAAGTTACGGGCGTTTGAAGTTTCGGGTCGGTTTTACCAAACCCGAATTAGTGGCCCGTTTAATTAGGTTCTAGTTGGATTATACTAGAAATAGTAGTTTGAGAGTAAATTGGTGAATGTAAGCTTGATTTAATGAAGTGTGAATGTTTGTCATAGGTCGAGCCATAGGTGACGAGATGTGCCAAAACCAGCGAACTACGGACGACAGGTAAGTTCTCGTGATCTTTTGTGGCCGATTAGCCTACACCGTACGTCGAATGTCGTCTCGAGGAGTTTTAGAGATGCTTTTGGTTTAATTGCACTTGGTTTGGGTGGCTAGGTTCTAGGGGTTTATAGTTTACGCTTTACAGTCTTAATGGTACACATTATTGTTTGTTTACTTTAAGATATTGAACTGTTCACGCATCACTTGTTTTAAAAAAAAGCATGAAAATGAATTTCCGCACAGAGTTTTAAAGATAACGTAAAGCATAGCATTGGCTGAAAGGCTTATTGGCCGAAAGGCGTATTGAGCATAGCATTGGCCGAAAGGCTTATTGGCTGAAAGGCGTATTGGCCGAAAGGCGTATTGAGCATAGCATTGGCCAAAAGGCTTATTGGCCGAAAGACGTATTGGCCGAAAGGCATATTGGTCACGCGAGGTGGGCTCAGGCACGGTTGTACGTGTTGTAAGCGTGCACCCCCCGCCTCTAGCTGGAAAGAGTAGTCCGCCCGCTGGATGAGCTCTCTCTGGTTAGAGGGATAGGATCTTGGTGACACCTATTGAGCATTGCATAGTAAGATAAAATAAAGCATGGTTTATCGAACTCATACGCACAGCATGCATCGCATTTACGTAGAGCCTACTGGGATTTTATCTCATAGTGTATTGTATGGTGTAGGTGATTACGAGGATACAGGTGAGGATGAGATTCCTCCTCCTGAGATTTGAGTCCAGTTGACGGAGGATGGCGGCGGTGGTGTGCTGGCGCAGTCGATGCTTACCTGACCTGTGGGGATGTAAGTAACGGTATTGAGAGGTTTTGGGTTAATGATGGGTTATGTAACACCCGACATTTCGGCCAGGTGATTTTCTGACCATTTTCATTGTCACCCTCTTATTTAACCGTTATGATTTAAATTTAATGTTAAGACAAATTTATTACAAGTTGATTAAAACTAGGTTAGGTGGCAGTTTTGTAATTAGAATTGATGGATTAAGTATAAATAGGAAATGGAAACCTTAAACCTCATTTACTACCACTGTAGCCGACATTTCCTCTCGGCGATTCCTTCTTTCCCAAGTTTTGCTCTCGGCTACCAGAACTTCCCTTACCGACGGCTGGTTTCGAGCTTGCTCTTCTCTGCAAATCCACACCCGAGGTATGAAATGGACAATGTAGTCATTCATTAGTAAATAGAGCTCTGTTTTCAGCTCGGCACTGAGTTCGGATATTTCTAGCAGTGGCCGAGTAGTTTAAGACTTTTCAAAATCTGAGAGTAAAGATGTCATCCTGAATCGATTCCGAACATTTTAAGTAACCAACTCGGATTTAACCAATGGTAAAACCTGTCCACCTAGTTTCGGATTTCAGACTGCAGTGTGCCAAACAGAGTAATCGGAATGACTTTAGCTATTAGATCCTAGGATGGTTTATGATTATGACTTTGTTTTAACTACTGTAATGTACATGTTTTAGGTGAAGAAGTTTAAAGGAAAGAAGCTCGAATTGCTGAGGAATCCAGGTAAGTGAATGTGTTAAGATTTCCGGCCACTAGGGCCCTACACCGCAAGGGTATTAGGAAATCACTGAAATGTTAACTTGTTGACTATGATTTGTTATTTCCACGACATGAAGAAGTTGTGTAAGTAAATGTAAAGTTACAGGATGTTCTACTTGTCCTTATGGTATGGCTTTTCTCTGTGAACCTCATGTCTATGCATTATGCCCACGTTTATGATTAAGTAGAGAACATGAAAAGTAAATGTAACCATGATTAAGTGCAGAACGGGGAAAAGACTATGCTATGTATGACTCGCAAATTCTCCCACTGGTGGAGGCCGAGTAATGATATGTATGACTCGCGAAATCTCCCACTGGTGGAGGCCGAGTAATGATATGTATGACTCGCGAAATCTCCCACTGGTGGAGGCCGAGTAATGATATGTATGGCTCGTGAATTTTTCCCACTGGGGAGGCCGAGTGATGTATCATGGTTGCCGCGATAGGCAAATGATTATGTATGACTGCCGCGATAGGCAAATGACTATGTACCCCTGTCTTCCTCCCTCGTTCCCTGCCTTAATACATGTTATGTAAAAGATAAAGATGAACACGAATGATGAATGGTTTATGAACTTATGTCTCTTTAAATTGTGTACTCATGTATATCTGACAGCATGCATTCCTTACTAAGCATTAGGCTTATAGTTAAACCTTATGGTGTAGGTGAAGAAGGTTCAGGTGAGGATGTTATGTTCAAGGAGGATGCTTAAGGCTGGTTGCTGGAGGATGCTCAAGGTGACAGTGCGGGACTGGAGAGGCGATTTATGACCCCTGGTTAAGACTCTTATGTTACAGTATGTTAAAGAATATGGTAGTTTAAGTAGGATGAGATTATTTTAAAACGTTGAGCTTTGAAACTGTCTAGTGGATCACTGAGTCAGGGAATGATTATATAGATTTATAAATGGTCTGTTGCTTAAGTCTTCCGCTATATGCATTTTGAATGAGTTGTGTTTTCTTTCTGTTGGAAGGAGTCGTTTGATGATTTAGAGTTCTCTACCGTAAGACGGAAGCTGGAAGAGGTAGTCTTCCGGCTGACGTCATCGGCAGATGCCGAAAGAATAGCTGTTGATGGTTTAGTCTTCCGGCTGACGTCATCGGCAGATGCCGAAAGAATAGTTGTTAATGGTTTAGTCTTCCGGCTGACGCCATCGGCAGATGCCGAAGGGTAATTGTTTGATGGTTTAGTCTTCCGGCTGACGTCATCGGCAGATGCCGAAGGGTAGTTGTTTGATGGTTTAGTCTTCCGGATGACGTCACCGGAAGATGTAAAATGTGTTTGTCGATTAGCGACCGGAAGATGTAAAATGTGTTTTGTCGTCTAGCGACCGGATGATATTTTAAATTAGCACGCGAGGCCCACGTGCCCACCGGAAGATGTCTTCTTTTAGGCGATGTTAAGCGAGTCACGCGTAATGCACGTGATGACCGGACGACTAAATTACTGAGGGTTGTCAACGTATGCAACCCATGCAAACCCGAGTGGTAATAAGTTAAGAAAATTGAGGGCACCTCCTCTTTTCCCGAAATTGTCAAGAAGCCAATGACCGAGTCTAGTCGCTCGACTCTGTGAAGGTTGAGCCGACGAGGCGTGGGAAGTCGGGCACGAGAGGGTTCGTCTTCCTTAATGGTTCTGCGTCTCTATTACCAGTTTAGAAAAAAAAAGGTATATGTAAAATGTGAAAGTCTGTTGAGAGATAGTAAGTAAATGTAATATTAGTAAAAGTCAAGCAAACGATTAATGAAAGAATATGAACACGTGACGGCTCCTGGCCGGGGTCGTTACAGGTTAGTTAGATGAAACTGTATAGTTGATAGGTTGATATTTTGATGTTGGTGGATTAAAATGGATAATTGTACTGTTAGATCATTTTAGGATGCTTGGTTCTGGATAGTTGATAAGATATATATTAATGTTTTGAACGTTTTGGAAACCTGTTATTATAAACTGTTTTGTGATTTTGAAACAGGAGGATATGTTAAACTTTCAAACGGAACCACGCAGTTTATTTTCATGAGAATGTACTTTATTATAGTTGCGTTTCGAGTCGGTTTTGAGGTGGTATTTCGGATCGAGTGTTTGTGTACGTATTGGTTTAATTAATTGTTTTTATTTGTTTTAAACGTTTTATTAAATTGATTTTAAATTGTTTTCAAATCGTTTCCGCATAAACGCTAAGAATAAATGAAAAATGAAAAATTTGTATGGTAATTAAGGGTAAATAAGGGTACAGTGTTAGGGTCGTGACAGTACCGTATAACTGTTTGTGCCTGATAGTGCACCCACTGTTCGCCAGTTCCCCTATAAGCCCCACTTATACCCCTCTGCCACTGAAACGTAATGTTCTGTACTGTCACTGTATTTCTGAAAGTTCATTCATAGCATATGCATCACTGCATTGTTTTATATGTTCTTACTGAGTTTTAGACTCATAGGTGAACTCCCTGATGTAGGTACTGAACCCGAAAATGAGGACTTTGTGCCTCAGTCTGATGAATAGGTGGCTGGTGGTTCGAGCTCTTGGGTTGGTTGTGGCTGTCATACAAATTCCCGACTAAGAGGGTGAAATTCTAAACTATGTTCTGTTTATGTATTTAAAACTTCTGTGTTGGAAATTTCTGCAAATATATGTTAGGTTCTGTACTAATCCTCAGATTTTAAAACAATGCACAGATTTTGATGTCTAAGTTTCAAAAACTACTGTATTTGACAGTTGAATTCATGTTCTGAATGTTCTGGAATTATTTGGGGATATTTTATGTTAGTTTGTGCATGGATGACTTCTAGTTTTGGAACTATCCATGCAGTCTGTTTCTTTGAATCTGTCAATTGTAAAGTATGTTCTACAACCTTGTTTAGAATCGGGTATTGAAGGTCTACAACTTCCATGCCTTCTGTTTGTGCTGTATTAGAGAGTTGAATTATGTTCTGAGGTATTCTGAAATGGTTTGGAATATTTTCTGTTAGTCTATGCATGGATGGTCTCTGGTTTTTGAGCTATCTATGCAGTGTGATTATTCTTAAGTTTCTGTTATGCCTTCTGTGTGCTCGAGAACCATGTTTTGAAGTGGTTTGAGAATCTGAGACGTTTATGTCTTATGTTTTTATGCTATCTGTTTGTGTGTCATCTTGTCAAAAGTTGTATATTTTGCCTCTGAAACTATGTATACCGATTGATACTGTTCACATTTTGTCTTATTCCCATCTACCGTCAAACAGTGGTTCTGCCATAGGTTTTTCTTCTGTCGATTACGTTTAACGCCTGTATCTTCCGGCTGATGTCATCCATCTTCCGGCTGACGTCATCACCTCACCCGATTTCATCTGATGCCGGTATCTTCTGGCTGATGTCATCCATCTTCCGGCTGACGTCATCCCCTCATCCGATTTCATTTGCTGCCTATGTCTTCCACCTGACGTCATCCATCTTCTGGCTGACGTCATCACCTCATCCGATTTCATCTGCTGCCTGTATCTTCCGGCTGACGTCATCCATCTTCCAGCTGACATCATCACCTCACCCGATTTCATCTGCTACCTGTATCTTCCGGCTGACGTCATCCCCTCATCCGATTTCATTTGCTGCCTATGTCTTCCGGCTGACGTCATCCATCTTCCGGCTGACGTCATCTCTGCTACTACCTTCAAAACTACATCATCCGATAGATTTCTTCCGTCAGTCATCTGACTATGTCTTCCGCCTTTATTTCTTGTTTTCTGCTGCCATTTATAACTGTTATTCAGATTCTTTTTACATTCCTTCCTGCACTCTTCAGATTTCTCTTTGCCCGATATTCTAAATGTCCAAAGTTTAGTTTACATCTGTCTCCCTGTTTTCTTCAGTCTGTTATTTCCTGTGGTCCAAAACTGTCCCGAGTATTCTGATATCCACCTGTTGTGTATTCCGCAGTTTGGTTTTAACTGTGTTTTTTTCTTTCCCGATTGATTTCTACTCCAGAGAACTCTCTCTCTGTGTCAATGTTTTAGAAGTAAAATGTTCAAAAAAAAAAAATATAGTCTGAGTTTTCTGTTATGTCCCAGAGTGATGGCTTGACCCTCAGACCCCGAACGGGTTCGGGGTGTGGGCTATCACAGATAGTGTCTCCAAATTTTTAGTGCATAAACTACCGCTACGAGCTCTAAATTATGTGTCGGATAATTCTTCTCGTGATTCTTTGGTTGTCTGGAGGCATAGGCTACAATCTTTCCTTCTTGCATAAGTACACATTCGAGTCCATATTTTGAGGCATCACTATAGACCAAAAATTTCTCGGTTTCAGATGGTATAGTGAGTATTGGTGCTGAAATTAATCTTTGCTTTAATTCTTGAAAGCTTTGCTCGCATTTCTCAGTCCATAAATATTTAGTACACTTCTTGGTGAGTCTTGTGAGCGGTGTAGCTAACTTCGAGAACCCTTCCACGAATCTTTGGTAATAGCCCGCAAGACCAAGGAAGCTTCGTACTTCTGCTACATTTTTGGGTTGCGGCCACATACTAACTACTTCAATCTTTCCTGGGTCTACTGACACACCCTCCTTTGAAATTACGTGACCGAGAAAGGTTACTTCTTCCATCCAGAATTCGCATTTGGAGAATTCTGCATATAATTTTTCAAGCCTCAAAGTCGATAAAACAATTTGCAGGTGCCCTTCATGCTCTTCCTTACTCTTTGAATAGATGAGAATATCATCGATGAAAACAATCATGAATTCATTTAAGAATTTTTTGAATATTCTGGTCATTAAATCCATAAAAGCAGCTAGGGCATTACTCAATCCAAATGGCATAACCTGAAACTCATAGTGACCATATCTTGTTCGAAACGCCGTCTTGGATACATCATCATCCTTGATTCTTAGCTGATGGTAGCCAGATCTGAGATCTATTTTTGAGAAAACGCCCGCACCCTTTAATTGTAACACCCGACATTTTGGCCAGGCGATTTTCTGACCATTTTCATTGTCACCCTCTTATTTAACCCTTATGATTTAAAATTTAATGTTAAGACAAATTTATTACAAGTTAAGTAAAACTAGGTTGGGTGGCAGTTTTGTAATTAAAATCGATGGATTTAGTATAAATAGGAAATGGAAACCTTAAACCTCATTTATTACCACTGTAGCCGACATTCCCTCTCTGCGATTCCTTCTTTCCCAAGTTCTTGCTCTCGGCTACCAGAACTTCCCTTTACCGACGGCTGGTTCGAGCTTGCTCTTCTCTGCAAATCCACACCCGAGGTATGAAATGGACAATGTAGTCATTCATTAGTAAATAGAGCTCTGTTTTCAGCTCGGCACTGAGTTCGGATTTTTTTAGCAGTGGCCGAGTAGTTTATGACTTTTAAAATCTGGGAGTAGAAATGTCATCCCGAATCGATTCTGAGCATTTTAAGTAACCAACTCGGATTTAATCAATGGTAAAACCTGTCCACCTAGTTTCGGATTTCAGACTGCAGTGTGTCAAACAGAGGAATCGGAATGACTTTAGCTATTAGATCCTAGGATGGTTATGATTAGGACTATTAGGACTTTGTTTTAACTACTGTAATGTACATGTTTTAGGTGAAGAAGTTTAAAGGAAAGAAACTCGGATTGCTAAGGAATCCAGGTAAGTGAATGTATTAAGATTTCCGGCCACTAGGGCCCTACACCGCAAGGGTATTAGGAAAATCACTGAGATGTTAGCTTATTGACTATGATTTGTTATTTCCACGATATGAAGAAGTTGTGTAAGTAAATGTAAAGTTACAGGATGTTTTACTTGTCCTCATGATATGACTTCTCTCTATGAACTTTATGTCTATGCACTGTGTCCCTGTTATGATTAAGTTGAGAATATGAAAAGCAAATGTAACCAGATTAAGTGCAGAGCGGGGAAAGACTATGTTATGCATGACTCGCGAATTCTCCCACTGGTGGAGGCCGAGTTAATTATATGTATGACTCGCGAAATCTCCCACTGGTGGAGGCCGAGTTAATGATATGTACGACTCGCGAAATCTCCCACTGGTGGAGGCCGAATTCTCCCACTGGGGAGGCCGAGTGATGTATCATGATTGCCGCGATAGGCAAATGATTATGTACGACTGCCGCGATAGGCAAATGACTATGTACCCCTGTCTTCCTCCCTCGTTCCCTGCCTTAATACATGTTATGTAAATGATAAAGATGAACGTGAATGAAGAATGGTTTATGAACTTATGTCTCTTTAAATTGTGTACTCATGTATATCTGTCAGCATGCATTCCTTACTAAGCATTAGGCTTATAGTTAAACCTTATGGTGTAGGTGAAGAAGGTTCAGGTGAGGATGTTATGTTCAAAGAAGATGCTTAAGGCTGGTTGCTGGAGGATGCTCAAGGTGACAGTGCGGGACTGGAGAGGCGATTTATGACCTCTGGTTAAAACTCTTATGTTACAGTATGTTAAAGAATATGGTAGTTTAAGTAGGATGAGATTATTTTAAAACGTTGAGCTTTGAAACTGTCTAGTGGATCACTGAGTCAGGGAATGATTATATAGATTTAAATGGTCTGTTGCTTAAGTCTTCCGCTATATGCATTTTGAATGAGTTGTGTTTTCTTTCTGTTGGAAGGAGTCGTTTGATGATTTAGAGTTCTCTACCGTAAGACGGAAGCTGGAAGAGGTAGTCTTCCGGCTGACGTCATCGGCAGATGCCGAAAGAATAGCTGTTGATGGTTTAGTCTTCCGGCTGACGTCATCGGCAGATGCCGAAAGAATAGTTGTTAATGGTTTAGTCTTCCGGCTGACGCCATCGGCAGATACCGAAGGGTAATTGTTTGATGGTTTAGTCTTCCGGCTGACGTCATCGGCAGATGCCGAAGGATAATTGTTTGATGGTTTAGTCTTCCGGCTGACGTCATCGGCAGATGCCGAAGGGTAGTTGTTTGATGGTTTAGTCTTCCGGATAACGTCACCGGAAGATGTAAAATGTGTTTTGTCGTTTAGCGACCGGATGATATTTTAATTTAGCACGCGAGGCCCACGTGCCCACCGGAAGATGTCTTCTTTTAGGCGATGTTAAACGAGTCACGCGTAATGCACGTGATGACCGGACGACTAAATTACTGAGGGTTGTCAATGCATGCAACCCATGCAAAACCCGTGTGGTATTATGTTAAGAGAATTGACAAGTACTTCAATAGGACTGTTCGGGCCAACAAGAAGAAGGAGTTTATGAATCTACGACAAACTGGCTCTGTGACGGATTATATATGTGAATTTGATGCTTTATCACGGTGTGCTCCCCGTATGACTGAGGATGAGGAAGATAAGATTTACCAGTTTGTTCAAGGACTGAAGCCAAGTCTGTACATGAAAGTGAAGACTGCCGGGATACATAATGTACCTTATGGTGAAGTGACGGCTAAGGCCTTGGAGCTAGAAGAGGCAGAAATGACAGCATATGCACAGCGCGAACAGCCAAAGAAACTCATGAAGGACACTCAGCCGCCACCACGTCAGAACAAAGGTTGGCAGCCACGACAGAACAGGGGACCACAGCAACAACAGCATGGAATGAAGAGGCCCCTCAACCAGAATGATGATCAGGGAAAAGGAAAGAGACCTTTGGCACCTCTGTGCCCTACATGTCAGAGGAACCACCCTGGTGAGTGCAAGCTGCTTTCTGGCCGGTGTTTCAGGTGTGATAAGACCGGACACATGGTCAGAGATTGCCCCATGCCGCCAGACCCAAACCGTGCAAGGGTTGTACCCAGAGTGTATGCGTTGATGGAAGATGAGGGACCTGTTCAGTATACAGTCATATCAGGTACCGTCATGATCTGTGGTTTTGCTGCTTATACACTCATAGATACAGGGGCCACACACTCGTTTATATCAACCTTGTTTGTATGCAAACATAGCATAGGACCCTTACCAGCTGAAAGGTTATATAGTGTTGTGTTGCCATCAGGGAAGTCCCTACATTCAGAGCAGATTGTTAAGGGTGACGTCGTGTCCTTAGGGGATAAGAATCTCTATGCGGAATTAATTGTCATTGACATAAAAGGGTATGAAGTGATATTAGGGATGGATTGGTTATTTAGACATCATGCCACGATAAGTTGTCGATCTGGAATAGTTGATTTTAGACCCCCAAATGATAACCATTATTCCTTCCAAGCTATTCCTAAAATAAGTAAGATACCAATTATATCCTCACTAGAAATATACCGAATGCTGAGAGGTGGTTGTGAGAGCTACCTGGCTAGTGTAATAGATGACCGGGTGAAGAATAAAATTGAGCTACAAGATATTCCTATAGTCCGGGAGTTTCCCGAGGCATTCTTAGATGACTTACCGGGTATACCACCTGATAGGGAAATAGAGTTTGTAATTGATACATACCCTGAGGCATCACCTGTATCTAAGAACCCTTACCGTATGGCACCTGTTGAGTTGAAAGAATTGAAGGTCCAACTGCAGGAATTGGTTGACAAGGGATTTATTCGCCCCAATAGTTCTCCTTGGGGTGCACCAGTCTTATTTAAAAGGAAGAAAGATGGTTCTCTTAGAATGTGCATAGACTACAGGGAACTAAATAAGTTGACAATCAAGAATAGGTACCCCTTACCTAGGATTGATGATTTGTTTGATCAATTGCAAGGAGCTAAGGTATTTTCAAAGATAGATTTACGATCGGGTTATTACCAACTGAAGGTTAAAGAAGGAGATATACCAAAGACAGCCTTCAGAACCCGCTATGGACATTATGAATTCTTAGTCATGTCGTTTGGATTGACAAACGCCCCTGCCGCTTTTATGGATCTAATGAACCGTGTGTTTCGTGAGTATTTGGATAAGTTTGTGATTGTGTTCATAGATGATATCTTGATATACTCTCGAACTGTGGCTGACCATGAAGAACATTTGAAAGTAGTTTTGACGACATTGAAGGAGCATCAACTTTACGCCAAGCTGTCTAAGTGTGAGTTTTGGTTAGATAAGGTTAATTTCCTTGGCCATGTAGTTTCTGCTAATGGCATATCTGTGGACCCGACCAAAATTCAGGCAGTAAAGGATTGGCCTCAACCTAAGAATGCCAGCGAAGTCCGCAGCTTCCTTGGACTGGCAGGCTATTACAGGAAGTTCATCAAGGGATTTTCCATGATAGCTAAACCCCTGACAGGTTTAACAAAGAAGGACATTAAGTATTCTTGGACTGAAGCCTGTGAAGACAGCTTCCAAACGTTAAAACTGAAGTTAACAACAGCTCCTGTATTGACCCTCCCAACCGAAGAAGGAAAATTTAGTGTTTACTGTGATGCGTCTAAAGTTGGTTTAGGTTGTGTTTTGATGCAAGAGGGTAAAGTTATAGCGTATGCGT
The DNA here is from genome assembly GCA_022432975.1 of Begonia masoniana. Classification (NCBI taxonomy): domain Eukaryota; kingdom Viridiplantae; phylum Streptophyta; class Magnoliopsida; order Cucurbitales; family Begoniaceae; genus Begonia; species Begonia masoniana. Next base: position 66,711,992 of record CM039502.1, on the reverse strand, counting down.
CCAGGCAGCTAAAGAGTTACGAGCAAAATTACCCCACTCATGATCTAGAATTAGCTGCCGTTGTTTTTGCCTTGAAGATTTGGAGACACTATTTATATGGACAGCAATGTGAGGTGTTTTCTGACCATAAAAGTCTAAAGTACCTCTTCACACAGAAGGAATTGAACATGAGACAGAGACGTTGGTTGGAATTTGTCAAGGACTACGATTTTGAGATCAAGTATCACCCCGGGAAGGCTAACTCTGTAGCTGATGCGTTGAGTAGGATGTCAACAACAATGCAGCCCGTGGTTTCAACCATGTCTATACCCTTAAGAACAGAAGTTCAGAAATTTGACTTGGAGATAGTTCCAGAGTTATCAGTCTTGCTCGCTGAGTTAACTATTCAACCAACAATTTTGAAAAAGATCAAGGATGCACAACAGAAGGATTCAGTGGAAAATATCAGCATGATGGATAAGTTGAAGGACACCACCTCCGAGTTCAGTCTCTCCAAGGATGGGATCCTGAGGTTTAGAAATCGGTGGTGCATTCCTAATGATGTGGAATTGCGTAAGTTGATCTTGGCTGAGGCGCACTCCTCTTCCTTTTCTGTACATCCTGGCTGCACCAAGATGTACCGAGACCTGAAGTTACAGTACTGGTGGCCTAACCTAAAAAGGGATGTTGCTAAGTATGTAGAGTCCTGTTTAGTATGCCAACAAGTCAAAGCCGAACACCAACGTCCAGGAGGTACTCTTCAGCCGTTGCCTATTCCCGAGTGGAAGTAGGAACACATAGCTATGGATTTCGTAGTAGGACTACCTAAGACGACTAAAGGGCATGATTGTATTTGGGTTGTGGTGGATAGACTGACGAAATCGGCCCATTTCTTACCTGTAAGGACCACCTATACGATGGACCAATTTGCTGATCTTTATGTTCAGGAAATTATTAGGTTGCATGGGATCCCTGTATCCATTGTCTCTGACCGTGACCCCAGGTTCACCTCTCGATTCTGGAAAAGTTTGCAAGGTACATTAGGTACAAAGTTATCTTTCAGCACAGCTTTTCACCCACAGACCGATGGCCAGTCAGAAAGGACGATTCAAATACTCGAAGATATGTTGAGAGCATGTGTACTTGACTTTCAGACAACTTGGAGCAGACATTTACCACTAGTTGAGTTTTCCTACAATAACAGTTATCAGTCCACCATCGGTATGGCACCTTATGAAGCACTGTATGGAAGGAAATGTAGGTCACCCCTTTACTGGGACGAGGTTGGTGAAGCAAAACTTCTTGGACCTGATATTCTGCAACAAATGTCAGATAAGATTGCCACTATTCGGAAAAGAATGATGACTGCACAAAGCCGGCAGAAGTGTTATGCAGATCAAAGGAGAAGGGAACTCGAGTTTTCAGTAGGAGATGAAGTATTCTTAAAGGTGTCACCATTTAAAGGAGTCTTAAGATTTGGCAAAAAGGGAAAACTTAATCCTAAATTCATTGGACCCTTCCCTGTCTTGGCAAAAATCGGGAGTACAGCTTACAGACTGCAACTGCCTCCATCATTGGATAAAGTTCATAATGTCTTCCATGTATCAATGTTAAGAAAGTGCATGCGTGATCCGATGCAGGTCATCCAGCCATCGGATATTGGTTTAGAACCGACACTGGAGTATGAGGAGAAACCGATACAGATATTGGAATATGCAGTCAAGACTCTGAGAAACAAAGAGATCCCATTGGTGAAAGTTTTATGGACAAATCATGGCATTGAAGAAGCCACATGGGAAAGGCAGCAGGAGATGTTGGACAAATATCCTAAGTTATTTGCTTGAACAATTTTCGAGGACGAAAATTTTGTTTAAGGAGGGGTGGATGTAACACCCGACATTTCGGCTAGGTGATTTTCTGACCATTTTCATTGTCACTCTCTTATTTAACCCTTATGATTTAAAATTTAATGTTAAGACAAATTTATTACAAGTTGAGTAAAACTAGGTTGGGTGACAGTTTTGTAATTAAAATCGATGGATTTAGTATAAATAGGAAATGGAAACCTTAAACCTCATTTATTACCACTGTAGCCGACATTCCCTCTCGGCGATTCCTTCTTTCCCAAGTTCTTGCTCTCGACTACCAGAACTTCCCTTTACCGACGGCTGGTTCGAGCTTGCTCTTCTCTGCAAATCCACACCCGAGGTATGAAATGGACAATGTAGTCATTCATTAGTAAATAGAGCTCTGTTTTCAGCTCGGCATTGAGTTCGGATTTTTTTAGTAGTGGCCGAGTAGTTTATGACTTTTAAAATCTGGGAGTAGAAATGTCATCCCGAATCGATTCTGAGCATTTTAAGTAACCAACTCGGATTTAATTGGTAAAACCTGTCCACCTAGTTTCGGATTTCAGACTGCAGTGTGTCAAACAGAGGAATCGGAATGACTTTAGCTATTAGATCCTAGGATGGTTTATGATTAGGACTATTAGGACTTTGTTTTAACTACTGTAATGTACATGTTTTAGGTGAAGAAGTTTAAAGGAAAGAAACTCGGATTGCTAAGGAATCCAGGTAAGTGAATGTATTAAGATTTCCGGCCACTAGGGCCCTACACCGCAAGGGTATTAGGAAATCACTGAGATGTTAGCTTATTGACTATGATTTGTTATTTCCACGATATGAAGAAGTTGTGTAAGTAAATGTAAAGTTACAGGATGTTTTACTTGTCCTCATGATATGACTTCTCTCTATGAACTTTATGTCTATGCACTGTGTCCCTGTTATGATTAAGTTGAGAATATGAAAAGCAAATGTAACCAAGATTAAGTGCAGAGCGGGGAAAGACTATGTTATGCATGACTTGCGAATTCTCCCACTGGTGGAGGCCGAGTTAATTATATGTATGACTCGCGAAATCTCCCACTGGTGGAGGCCGAGTTAATGATATGTACGACTCGCGAAATCTCCCACTGGTGGAGGCCGAGTTAATGATATGTATGGCTCGCGAATTCTCCCACTGGGGAGGCCGAGTGATGTATCATGATTGCCGCGATAGGCAAATGATTATGTACGACTGCCGCGATAGGCAAATGACTATATACCCCTGTCTTCCTCCCTCGTTCCCTGCCTTAATACATGTTATGTAAATGATAAAGATGAACGTGAATGAAGAATGGTTTATGAACTTATGTCTCTTTAAATTGTGTACTCATGTATATCTGTCAGCATGCATTCCTTACTAAGCATTAGGCTTATAGTTAAACCTTATGGTGTAGGTGAAGAAGGTTCAGGTGAGGATGTTATGTTCAAAGAAGATGCTTAAGGCTGGTTGCTGGAGGATGCTCAAGGTGACAGTGCGGGACTGGAGAGGCGATTTATGACCCCTGGTTAAAACTCTTATGTTACAGTATGTTAAAGAATATGGTAGTTTAAGTAGGATGAGATTATTTTAAAACGTTGAGCTTTGAAACTGTCTAGTGGATCACTGAGTCAGGGAATGATTATATAGATTTATAAATGGTCTGTTGCTTAAGTCTTCCGCTATATGCATTTTGAATGAGTTGTGTTTTCTTTCTGTTGGAAGGAGTCGTTTGATGATTTAGAGTTCTCTACCGTAAGACGGAAGCTGGAAGAGGTAGTCTTCCGGCTGACGTCATCGGCAGATGCCGAAAGAATAGCTGTTGATGGTTTAGTCTTCCGGCTGACGTCATCGGCAGATGCCGAAAGAATAGTTGTTAATGGTTTAGTCTTCCGGCTGACGCCATCGGCAGATGCCGAAGGGTAATTGTTTGATGGTTTAGTCTTCCGGCTGACGTCATCGGCAGATGCCGAAGGATAATTGTTTGATGGTTTAGTCTTCCGGCTGACGTCATCGGCAGATGCCGAAGGGTAGTTGTTTGATGGTTTAGTCTTCCAGATGACGTCACCGGAAGATGTAAAATGTGTTTTGTCGTTTAGCGACCGGATGATATTTTAATTTAGCACGCGAGGCCCACGTGCCCACCGGAAGATGTCTTCTTTTAGGCGATGTTAAACGAGTCACGCGTAATGCACGTGATGACCGGACGACTAAATTACTGAGGGTTGTCAATGCATGCAACCCATGCAAAACCCGTGTGGTATTATGTTAAGAGAATTAAGGGCACCTCCTCTTTTCCCGAAATTGTCAAGAAGCCAATGACCGAGTCTAGTCGCTCGACTCTGTGAGGGTTGAGCCGACGAGGCGTGGGAAGTCGGGCACGAGAGGGTTCGTCTTCCTTAATGGTTCTGCGTTTCTATTGCCAGTTTAAAAAAAAATGTTAAATGTGAAAGTCTGTTGAGAGATAGTAAGTTAATGTAATAATAGTAAAAGTCAAGCAACAATTAATGAAAGAATACGAACACGTGACGGCTCCTGGCCGGGGTCGTTACATTAATTGATCAAACAAGTTGTCGATTATTGAGAGTGAGTATTTATTCTTTATGGTGACTTTGTTCAGTTCTCGATAATCGATGCACATCCTCATAGATCTATCTTTCTTCTTTACGAATAATACCAGAGCTCCCCATGGTGAAAAACTTGGTCGAATGAACCCTTTTTCTAATAACTCATCAAGTTGAACCTTAAGCTCCTTTAATTCAATTGGTGTCATTCTGTATGGGGCTTTAGATATCGGTGTCGTTCTAGGTAGAATATCAATGTTGAATTCTACGTCTCTAGTTGGTGGCAAACTTGTTAAATCGTCTGAAAAGACATCTAGGTATTCACGAGCTATCAGCACATTTTCTAAGGTCATTGCTTCCTCAGTTTGAGTGCACACAACGCTTGCCAAGAATGCAAAACATCCAGAATTCAATAATCTCTGTGCTCGCAACGATGATATAACTGGAATTCTCGAACCCTTCTTATCGCCATGAAATAAGAATGGTTCAACTTCAGGCAATTGAAATCTCTCAATCTTTTTGCGACAATCAATGGTTGCATAGTGTCTATTTAGCCAATCCCTGCCAAGAATTACATCATAATCTTTCATTGCTAAAATGGTCAGGTTTGCTTCCAATTCTTTATCTCCAATACAAACTTTACATCCTCGAATAATAGAGTCGGCTAGCATTATTGTACCCGACGGTGTAGCTACTCCCAGCTTATGTTTCAAAGGTTTTATTGCCTTATTTAATTTCTTCGAATGCATAAGGGATATAAAAGAATAGGTTGCCCCAGAATCAATTAATATAAAAGAAGGTACTTCAGAAATTAGAAGCACACCTCTTATCACATCTTCATTCTTTTAAGCTTCCTCCTTAGTCATGGTGTATACTCGAGCAACTGCTCCTGGCCGATCCTAGCTATTTTTTGGGCAATCCTTGATAAAATTTCCAGCTTGACCGCACTTGAAACAAACATAAGTATAAGCGCGACATTCCCCAGCATGTGGCCTCTTGCATGAGGGACATAAGGGTATATTATTAGTTACTGTGGTGGTCTCCCTCTTAACAAACTTAGAAGGTCCTTCAGCAGGTCCACTGATCATTGACCGCTTAGATCCTGGCCATTGTTGTTGCGGAAGCTTACCTTTTGCAGCCTATGTTGCATGATTGTACTTCCTTCTAAACTCCTGAGCTTTGATGACATCCTTCTCTCCTTGCTCTGCACATAATGCTTTCTCCACCACAAATGCAAACGAAAAGTTCTTGGAGGTAATAAGACGGATATCCCTGAGTATCTCTGCTCTTAATCCTTGGATGAATCTTTTCACCTTCATAGTCTCGTTAGCAGCAATATGAGGGGCTTATCGAGATAGTTGTTCAAACTTGTGTAGATAATTAATTACACTTCCGGTCTATTTCAGGGGCATAAATTCCTCCGCCTTCACTTCCATCATAGAGTCTGTAAAATACTTTTCATTAAAAAGCTCCTTGAATTTATCTCAGGTCATGGTGGTAACTAAATGCATCGCCTTTATAGAATCCCACCAATAACGTGCCTCCATCCGGAACATAGAAGATGCGCAATTTACTTTCTCTTCCTCGGAAATCTTGGCATGATCAAAGATCTCCATAATAGTCCTGATCCAATTATCTGCAGCTGCCATATCCGCCAAATTCTCATTAAAAGTTGGAGGGTCCAATTTTCAAAATCTGTCGAAGTCAATGTCAGCATGTTGGGGCCTATTTGGAATTTGGGCCTGCATATTCACCGCTTGAGCCGCGGCAGTGGCTGCCTGAGCTGCCGCATTAGCTGATTGCGACAGTTGTTCATTTTGTTTGGCCTGTAACTCTATCATGTCCATCATCCGATCGAGTATAGCATCCCTATTATTTCCTACTCCTCTACGATTGGCCATAAGTCTACATCACAAAAACTTAATTTAGGAAAATCTATCTTTATATACTGCTTTGAAATGTACTACAATATTATCTAACATATTTTTATCAAAATATAAATTTTAATACAGACTTACTTGCTGATCGACAATCTTTCAGGTCCACGTGAGCATACAGATAAGTCTACAGAACCATTTTTAAAACCTTGGTTCTCTGATACCAACTGTAACGACCCCAAAATTTAATTTGAATTTTTTCCCAATTTGAAAACCCGAAAATTTTTCCCAAACTTGATTTGCAAATCAAGTTAAATTTGATCGTTATAAAACCCTAATTTTCTTAATTCAAAATTATTGAAAATACAAAAATCATTTAATAAGCGGAAACCTCGAAATTAATATCAATAAATCTTTAGAACATTAAATGCTAAAAAAATATTAAATAAAACTTCATTCATAAAATCTTTTAAAAATAATAGCGTACTTAATAAAAATCCAACAGTTGATGTAATAAATTATTCTAACTTAAAACAAAATAAATTTAAATGCAACTAATTATAAAATATCTTTTTAAATCGATATAAAAGCATAACTTTAAATTTTATTCAAATCCGACGACAACATCCTCCTCTGTATGCTCGCCTGCCTCTGGAGGATTTTCGAACACAGCTAGTTCTTCCTCAGATAAAAACTCACCTACATCACAAAATTAAAACTATGAGAAAAACTTAGTAAGCGAAAATATGTGCAAGTGTCAACATTTACTTTTTTCTCGAATCCTGTCTTATCAGTTACATTCTGGTTAGAACTTGTTCCAACCCTCGGTCAAACATCACCTCTAGTTAGAACTTGTTCCAACCTTCGGTCTAACATCACCTCTAGTTAGAAATTGTTCTAACTTTCAGTCAAATATCACATTTAGTTGGAACTTGTTCCAATTATCACCTCTAGTTAGAACTTGTTCCAACCGTCGGTCAAATATCACATCTAGTTGGAATTTGTTCCAATCATTACCTCTAGTTAAAACTTGTTCCAACTGTCGGTCAAATATCACATATTTTTTGTCAATTTCATCTTTTTCATATACACACAAATGTCCTATCAAGTTATATCTTTTTAAAACAATTCTACGTCAATGTCTAAATGCGTGCACAAATATCAGAAATATAAAATAAAACTGTAATAAAATAATATAGATTTTGTGATGTAGGGCCATAGCTAAAACGTTGAAAAACGTGATACTTTCACTTACCTGGATTCCGAGCAATTAGGGAATAAGATTTTTATTTATTTTTCCCGAACGTTGAAAAATCTTCTTTGCCTAAAAATTAGAGATATTTAAATTTTATTCCAAAATAATCATTTTTAAAATAATTATGGTAGAAATTCCTTACCAATAAAAATCCTAGCGTTTGATTTTCGGATCGATTTGGCCGTCCTTAACGATCCAAAAATATTCGGTTGGACAATTTAGACTTTGGGCTGATTTGATCCACTGGGCCGATTTGTTCAATTGGGCCGGTTTGATCAACTGGGCCGGTTTGGTCACTGGCCTGGTTTAACTTTAAAATGGGCTGGGGTATAGTTCGGTTCAGAATAGAAATTCTGAACCAAACTTGTCCTTCTTCATGCGAGCTTCTGCGAGAGAGAGAGAGAAAGAGAGAGAGAGAGAGAGAGAGAGAGAGAGAGAGAGAGAAAGAGAGAGAGAGAGAGAGAGCAAGCGCAAGAGTGAGAAACAAAGCGCGAGAAAGAGAGAGATGGAGATCAAGGGAGAAACCTACGCTGCTCAACAGAAGCCGAGAAGAGTCTGACTACGCGAAGAGGGATACGATCGAGAGAGGAAGCTCGTCGATAGAGTTGCTCGGAGTTGAAGCTGCGATTCTTCTTCCTCAGAGACGTTCGCCGAAGTCTGTCAGCTCGCGGTGGTCGGAGGTATGTTGTGGCGATTTCGGCAAGGTGAGGAGTTCTCTGGCTAGGTAAGAGTTTTTCTTGATTTCTTTGTTTTTCTAGAAATCGGGAGGAGTGATTTTATTGTGTTGGTGTGATTTCCTTTTCAACGCCAAGCATCCGATTACGGGAATAATTTTTCCCAAAATCTTCCAAAAAATTTGATACGAATCTGACCCTAATTTGATCAGATTCGCCGACGGTTTAGGAATGAATTTCCATATCCTTTAGGTTATGATATACCGAAGATCAGGGTATCGTTTGGAAATTATTTTTATTTATTTATTTCAAATTTTGTGTTAAAAATTTCAGACTAATTTCTGAAATTAGGGTTTTGTTGCCTAAATTGAGGATTTTCGTGATTAGGGTTTGATTCTTTTCCTTAAGTATGATTAGGAAAGGAATTTGATTCTTTAATTTGGGATTAAAATATTGGTATGTTACAATACACTTATTATTTATATAAATATATTCGTGGTTTTCCCCTTATAAGTCAATCAATTGAGGCTCAACCCTTCTATAATAAGGTTGCTGACCTTGATGCCATACCATAGTGTTGAGTGAATGGAGTTGAATGATGCAAGTAGCAAGTGTAACGACCCTAGTACTGTACCCATTTACCCGTATAAATTTTTCATTTTATTTTACACTTTAAGCGGAAACTGAATCGGAATTGAAATCGTTAGTGTTGTTTGGAAAACCATTTAAAACAAACATAAGATTGTTAATAAAACAATTAAAACTATTTAATTAAAAACTAATTTCGATTAAAACAATCGGAAGGGCAAAACTGTCCGGCCCTAAAAACACAGGGGCAGCGACCAGTCGCTGCAGCATGCAGTGACTGATCGCTGCACACCCTGTGCAGCAATCATGCAGCATGCAGCGATCCATGTTCCTTCGATCGCTTTCTCTCATCACTTCTCTACTGCCATTTTTTTTTTAAGTGCTCTCTGGAAACTCCAGAGAGCAAAACCACAATCTGATCTGCTCTCTGGAATCCGATTCCAGAGAGCAACAGTTCCTCAAATAACACACCTTAAAATCAACTTCCATACATCTTACTCCGATTAACTTCTCAATTATCACTAATATTTTAAACGCGATAAAACTTCTTAAAAACAAACGGCGTGGATAGCTCTAAAACTCGAGCATATCCGTACCAATCCTAAAACATTTCAAAACATTTTTAACAAAACATTTTACATACCGTTTACCAAAACATTTAAAATATCAAACGTAAATCTATCACCTATCCAGATTTCCCAAACATCCTATTAAGTTCGATCTATACATTTTATGCTCAAAACATCCCAAAATACCTACTTACGTCCCCACGGGTCAAAACGCACCGACTGCACAACACGCTCCCGCAGGCATTCTCCGTCAACTGCCTCATACGTCCGGAGGAGGAACGTCGTCCTCACCTGGCTCAATGTCACCTATAACGTTACCTACACCATACAGACACCTATGAGCTAACAGGCTCAGTAAATTCTACGTAAATGCAGATGCGTGCAGTGCATATGGAGTTCAGAAAACATGCATAACAGAGCGTCGCAGACAGTATATCACCGAGATCTCATCCCCCTAACCGAAGGGGGCCCATCCAGCGATCGGACTAACCCGTGCGGTTAGAGGAGGGGGGTACACGCTTACAACACGTACAGCCGTGCCTGAGCCCACCTCGCGTGACCAGATAACAGATTACGTTCATTAATTACAGTACATGAGATGTGGTATCGGCCAGACCCTTAATCGGCCCGCACGATAGATCAAGAGCCCCCAATTTCTGGGCCACATGGTTTTCAGAAAACATCGTGCAGTGCAGAAATTTATTTTCATGCCAAGTTAAAATACGTGATGCATGGACAGTTCAATATAAAAGTAAACAAACAAGCATGCGTACCATCAAGACTGTAAATGAAATAACCTACGAAACGTTTAAACCTAGCTACCCAACCAAAGCAATTAAAACAATCCATCCTCTAAGATCCTCGACGCTAAATCGAAGTACGGTGTAGACCAATCGGTCAGAGTAAGTCATGAGAACTTACCTGAGCGCGCTGAATCTCAAGCTTCGTCCACGGGAGTCGTGTGTCTGAGGCAAAACACGATATTTGTCGTTAAAACCAATTTAAGCTATTGACGTCCAAATTACAAATCTTAACTAAAGAATTTTCCTAAATCCTTAACTTAGCTAATCGAAGCGTTTACAACGTCAATTAACGCTCGATAATCCAAAACCTCAATTGACGAGTTTTTCCTTAAAAACCCGAAAATCCCTAACTGTTTAACATTTTCACAAATTGATTTAACTTCGTCCAATAACGTCAAATACGTCCAATATATACTTTATTACAGCTAACTTATTAATTACGAACCCTAAATCGACATTTTTAATCGAAACCTAAACGAAACCCTAATTGTTCATACTTCGTAAAACTCAAAATAAACATTCTAAAACTATAGATTCATACCTAGAGTTGTGATCGGAGGAGAAAACGTGAAGGAAACGAGACGATCGGGAGAAAGATCGGAGGTCGGAAATGAAGAAGTCGCGCGGGCAGAGAGGAGGCCGAGAAAAAAAGAAGAAGAAAAGGGTTCTGGCGTGGAAATGGCTAAGGAAGAGGAGCTGTGATGTTTTTAATAAAAATTAACTTTCCAAATTACCATTTTTCCCTTAGCACATATTTCTATTTTGTTTCGTCCTTCGGTTCGTTAATCGTCCTACTATTCGGGTTCACTAAATTTCCGTATTTCACCAATAAGTCCAACTTAATATCTAGGATTTAATAAAACTGTCCGTTCGCAATTTGGACCTCGTTTGCTATTTTTACGAGAACATCTTTTACATTACGAGAATTGTATTTACTCGGAATGTAACGTTTAATCTCCAAAAATTCCCATAATTTTCTTAAAATTCCTATTAATCGTTAGGATCGTAAAGACGCTTTCTTTTCGTAAAACGGACCTGATTTGACATATTTACTAAAAATGCCATTATATAATAAAATATGAATATAATATATTAAATCAAAAATCCGTACAAGCCGGATATTACATTCTACCCACCTTATTTAGAATTTTGTCCACAAAATTAAATCATACAAATAGCTCAGGATATTTAGTCATCACATCCTGCTGTCGCTCTCACGTAGCCTCTTCCACCTCGTGGTTGCGCCACAAGACTTTGACCAGTGGAATCTCTTTGTTGCGTAAGACTTTGGTGGAATACTCCAAAATGCGTACCGGCCCCACCTCGTAAGTCAAGGTAGGTTGTACCTCGATCTCTGTAGTCTCCACGACGTGCGATGGATCACGCAAACATCTCCAAAGCATAGATACGTGGAATACATCGTGGATACCCTCCATAGAAGCCGGAAGCTGTAGTCGATACGCCATCTTCCCGATTCTCTTTAGAATAGGAAAGGGCCCCACATAACGAGGGTTTAACTTACCCCTCCTTCGAAATCTCGCAACGCCTTTGAACGGAGAAACTTTAAGGTAGACCTCGTCACCTTCTTCAAACTCTAGCTCTCTCCGTCTAGTGTCAGCATAGCTCTTCTGTCTGCTCTGAGCTACCTCGATACGCTGTCGGATAATGGCAATCTTCTCTGCCGTCTGCTGTAGAATCTCTGGATCAACGATGCTGGCCTCGCCAACCTCGTCCCAATATAACGGAGACCTATACTTGCGACCATACAGTGCCTCATATAGAGCCATGCCAATCGTAGCCTGGAAGCTTTTGTTGTACGAGAACTCAATCAGGGGCAAATATCGGCTCCACGAGCCCTGAAACTCCAGTACACAAGCTCTGAGCATATCCTCAAGTATCTGATTCGTTCTCTCTGTCTGTCCATCAGTCTGAGGATGAAATGCGGTGCTGAAATTAAGCTGAGTCCCCATAGCTTTGTGCAGACTCTTCCAGAACTTCGAGGTAAATCTCGGATCTCGATCTGAGACAATAGAAACTGGCACGCCATGCAGTCTGACAATCTCCTGCACATAAAGCTCGGCGAGCTGATCCATGGACGATGTCATCCTCACAGATAAGAAGTGGGCCGACTTTGTCAATCGGTCCACAATAACCCATATGCCGTCATGGCCTTTTGTCGTCCTCGGGAGCCCCACAATGAAATAAATGGAGATCTGCTCCCACTTCCACTCCGGAATCGGCAGTGGCAATAACGTTCTGGCCGGTCTCTGGTGCTCTGCCTTCACCTGTTGACATACTAAACAGGTTTCAACGTACTTGGCAACCTCCCTCTTCATGTTCGGCCACCAGAAGTGCTGTTTCAAATCCCGATACATCTTGGTACTCCCCGAGTGCACAGAATATGCCGAAGAATGTGCCTCGGCCAATATCTCCTTCTTCAGATCCTCGTCACTAGGCACGTACCACCTATGCCTGAACTTCAGAATACCATCATCAGATAAATGGAAATCCGACGAGTCTCCCAAGGTCATACTCGATCGAAGCTCCATACACTCTGAATCACTCTGCTGAGCCTCACGTATACGACCAAGAATAGTCGGCCTGAGAGAAATGTTGGCGAGCATACTGGACAACTCTGCCACTATCTCCACATCGAATCTCTCAATCTCAGACCGCAGCGTAACTGACATCGCTGCTAATGAAGGCTGACTCGCAGAAGGCATTCTACTCAAGGCAGCAACCTTGTTCGCTTTTCTCGGATGGTACTTGATATCAAAATCATAGTCTTTGACAAACTCAAGCCATCTTCTCTGTCGCATGTTCAGCTCCTTCTGCGTAAATAAGTACTTCAGGCTCTTGTGGTCAGAAAATATCTCGCACTGCTACCCATACAAATAATGTCTCCATATCTTCAGTGCGAAGACCACAGCTGCTAACTCAAGGTCGTGCGTAGGGTAATTCTGCTCGTACGGCTTCAACTGCCGAGAAGCATATGCAATAACTCTACCCTCCTGTATCAACACACAACCCAGTCCCACTCCAGACGCATCGCAGTAAATACTGAATCTGACACCTTCAACAGGTAGCGCCAGTACTGGAGCGGTGGTCAATCTCTACTTTAACTCCATAAAACTATCTTCACAAGCAGCCGTCCATACAAACTTCTCGTTCTTCCGAGTCAATCGTGTAAGAGGAAGTGCGATCTTCGAGAATCCTTCTATAAACTTTCGATAATAACCGGCCAATCCGAGAAATCCACGCACCTCACGTACGTTCTTCGGCTGTGGCCAAACTCTGACCACATGAATCTTGCTCGGATCCACAGAAACTCCGTCCTGTGATATAATATGGCCCAGGAAGCTCACTCTGTCAAGCCAAAACTCGCATTTCGAAAACTTTGGATACAACTGGCGTTGACTCAGAATCTGTAAAACGATCCTCAGATTCTCCTCGTGCTCTTCCTTAGACTTAGAGTAAATCAGGATATCGTCGATGAAGACTACCACGAACTTGTCCAGATACTCCTTGAAGACACGGTTCATCAAGTCCATGAACGCTGCAGGGGCATTAGTAAGTCCGAAAGACATAACAAGGAACTCATAATGCCCATACCTCGTTCGGAATGCCGTCTTCTGAATATCGTCTCGCCGGACCTTCAGTTGATAATAACCCGAGCGTAGGTCAATCCTGGAAAACACTCGGGCACCCTAGAGCTGATCAAACAAGTCATCAATCCGCGGCAGTGGATACTTATTCTTCACCGTCAATTTGTTCAACTCTCTGTAATCAATGCACATCCTGAGGGTCCCGTCTTTCTTCTTGACGAATAGAACAGGCGCACCCCAGGGTGAAACACTGGGTCGAATGAAACCTTTCTCTAATAACTCATCAAGCTGAGTCCTCAACTCTCTCAACTCGGCTGGTGCCAACCGGTATGGGTTCTTAAACCTCGGTGCGGAGTTAGGATATACATCGATAGTGAACTCAATCTCCCGGTCCGGTGGTAACCCGGGAAGGTCATCAAGAAAAATCCCGGAGAACTCTCTGACAATAGGAATGTCGCTCGGCTTTTCTCCGCTGAGCAACTGACAATCAAATACAGAGGCCAAATAAATAGAGCACGCACCTTTAAACTGCTCGTTGACCATCATGGAATAAGAAATAGGCGAGCTACTCAATCTGTTCATCGCTTGATAAGAAAACTCGGCTTTACCCGGGGGTCGGAAGGTCACAATCCCGGATCGACAATTGATGGTGGCGAAGTGCTGTGCTAACCAGTCCATCCCTAAGATCAGATCATAGTGTTCTATGCTCATAACAATAAGGCGAGCATAGAGGGTATTACTTCCAACCGAGACAATATTGCCCTGCACAATCTGACGTGACTGCATACGCTCTCCTGAGGGCAACATCACACTATATTCGCACTCTGCTAACTCTGGCACTAATCTTAGTCTAGACATGCAAGCAATCGATATAAAGGAGTGCGTAGCTCCTGTATCCATCAAAGTAAATACAGCTGTACCCATAATCAGAATAGTACCTGCCATCACAGCAGGCTGATCATCATCATCAACATCGGCTGGCTCTATAAATGCGAAGATCCTCGGGGTCACTTTCCTCTGATCTCCACCTAACTGGTCTCGGCCAGGCTTCGGGCAATCTCTGACGTAATGGCCAAGCTCCCCACATCTAAAGCATCGGTTAGTGCCAACACGGCACTCACCACTGTGTTCCCTCTGACAAATGGGGCACCACGGTATCTGAGAAGCCCTCTGGACTTGCTTCCCTTTACCCCGATCAATACCTCCCTCAAGAGGTCTCTTCACACCCCTCGGCTGCTGCTGGGGCTGCGCTCTAGGCTGTAAACCTCGGTTCTGCGACTGAGGTCGTATCTCACGGAAGAAGCTCTTAGCTGGCTCCCTCGGTCTAACGCATGTAGCTCTGCAGCCTCTATATCCAAGGCTCTAACTGTGATGTCAGAAAAGGGTACATCAATAATACCTGAGACAACCACGTGCATCCGGATCTCCGGATTAAGTCCCTCCATAAACTGGTGCACCTTCTCCTCATTATCGCTAACAAGACGAGGTGCAAATCTGGATAATGCCTCAAACCTCCGAATATAATCAGCAACCGAACAAGTCTGCTTCAGCTGCATAAACTCGTTCCTCTTAGCCACTCGCACAGTGCGGCTGAAATACTTGTCGAAGAACACGGTCTTAAACCGTTCCCACGTCATAATAGATACATCCATTGTCACCTTGATCGAATCCCACCAGAATCGGGCATCCATCGCTAAGTGAAAGGTAGCATAAGCCACCTTGCTCCCGTTCCCCATCTCGGCATAAGCTAACATATCCTCCATAACCCGAATCCATTCCTCAGCAACAGTAGGATCCGATGATCGACCATCAAACACTGGAGGCCGTAGGCCCTGAAACTTCTGCATGCCCTGGTTATTGGGAACTATCAAATCCTGAGCCCTCCGGTTCTCCCGATTCACTAAGTCCGTAATTTGTTGCGCCTGCCGGTCCATATGCTGAGACTGGCGATCTATCAACTCCGTAAATTGATCTAGCGCGTCATCTCTAGGATCTCTTCCTCGAGTCATAGTGTATAAAGCCTAAAACAAATTAAACAGATAATCCTAAGAAATAAAATCAAATAAAGCTATAAACAGACTTACAGTTGATGAAGGATGTCCGCGTAGTGGCTGTGCAGTCGAGCAGTCTACAGAACCGATTTTAAAACCCGGGGGCTCTGATACCATAACTGGATCGACCCTAGTACTGTACCCATTTACCCGTATAAATTTTTCATTTTATTTTACACTTTAAGCGAAAACTGAATCGGAATTGAAGTCGTTAGTGTTGTTTGGAAAACCATTTAAAACAAACATAAGATTGTTAATAAAATAATTAAAACTATTTAATTAAAAACTAATTTCGATTAAAACAATCGGAAGGGCAAAACTGTCCGGCCCTAAAAACACAGGGGCAGCGACTGATCGCTGCACACCCTGTGCAGCAATCATGCAGCATGCAGCGATCCATGTTCCTTCGATCGCTTTCTCTCATCACTTCTCTACTGCCATTTTTTTTTTAAGTGCTCTCTGGAAACTCCAGAGAGCAAAACCACAATCTGATCTGCTCTCTGGAATCCGATTCCAGAGAGCAACAGTTCCTCAAATAACACACCTTAAAATCAACTTCCATACATCTTACTCCGATTAACTTCTCAATTATCACTAATATTTTAAACGCGATAAAACTTCTTAAAAACAAACGGCGTGGATAGCTCTAAAACTCGAGCATATCCGTACCAATCCTAAAACATTTCAAAACATTTTTAACAAAACATTTTACATACCGTTTACCAAAACATTTAAAATATCAAACGTAAATCTATCACCTATCCAGATTTCCCAAACATCCTATTAAGTTCGATCTATACATTTTATGCTCAAAACATCCCAAAATACCTACTTACGTCCCCACGGGTCAAAACGCACCGACTGCACAACACGCTCCCGCAGGCATTCTCCGTCAACTGCCTCATACGTCCGGAGGAGGAACGTCGTCCTCACCTGGCTCAATGTCACCTATAACGTTACCTACACCATACAGACACCTATGAGCTAACAGGCTCAGTAAATTCTACGTAAATGCAGATGCGTGCAGTGCATATGGAGTTCAGAAAACATGCATAACAGAGCGTCGCAGACAGTATATCACCGAGATCTCATCCCCCTAACCGAAGGGGGCCCATCCAGCGATCGGACTAACCCGTGCGGTTAGAGGAGGGGGGTACACGCTTACAACACGTACAGCCGTGCCTGAGCCCCACCTCGCGTGACCAGATAACAGATTACGTTCATTAATTACAGTACATGAGATGTGGTATCGGCCAGACCCTTAATCGGCCCGCACGATAGATCAAGAGCCCCCAATTTCTGGGCCACATGGTTTTCAGAAAACATCGTGCAGTGCAGAAATTTATTTTCATGCCAAGTTAAAATACGTGATGCATGGACAGTTCAATATAAAAGTAAACAAACAAGCATGCGTACCATCAAGACTGTAAATGAAATAACCTACGAAACGTTTAAACCTAGCTACCCAACCAAAGCAATTAAAACAATCCATCCTCTAAGATCCTCGACGCTAAATCGAAGTACGGTGTAGACCAATCGGTCAGAGTAAGTCACGAGAACTTACCTTGAGCGCGCTGAATCTCAAGCTTCGTCCACGGGAGTCGTGTGTCTGAGGCAAAACACGATATTTGTCGTTAAAACCAATTTAAGCTATTGACGTCCAAATTACAAATCTTAACTAAAGAATTTTCCTAAATCCTTAACTTAGCTAATCGAAGCGTTTACAACGTCAATTAACGCTCGATAATCCAAAACCTCAATTGACGAGTTTTTCCTTAAAAACCCGAAAATCCCTAACTGTTTAACATTTTCACAAATTGATTTAACTTCGTCCAATAACGTCAAATACGTCCAATATATACTTTATTACAGCTAACCTATTAATTACGAACCCTAAATCGACATTTTTAATCGAAACCTAAACGAAACCCTAATTGTTCATACTTCGTAAAACTCAAAATAAACATTCTAAAACTATAGATTCATACCTAGAGTGGTGATCGGAGGAGAAAACGTGAAGGAAACGAGACGATCGGGAGAAAGATCGGAGGTCGGAAATGAAGAAGTCGCGCGGGCAGAGAGGAAGCCGAGAGAAAAAGAAGAAGAGAAGGGTTCTGGCGTGGAAATGGCTAAGGAAGAGGAGCTGTGATGTTTTTAATAAAAATTAACTTTCCAAATTACCATTTTTCCCTTAGCACATATTTCTATTTTGTTTCGTCCTTCGGTTCGTTAATCGTCCTACTATTCGGGTTCACTAAATTTCCGTATTTCACCAATAAGTCCAACTTAATATCTAGGATTTAATAAAACTGTCCGTTCGCAATTTGGACCTCGTTTGCTATTTTTACGAGAACATCTTTTACATTACGAGAATTATATTTACTCGGAATGTAACGTTTAATCTCCAAAAATTCCCATAATTTTCTTAAAATTCCTATTAATCGTTAGGATCGTAAAGACGCTTTCTTTTCGTAAAACGGACCTGATTTGATATATTTATTAAAAATGCCGTTATATAATAAAATATGAATATAATATATTAAATCAAAAATCCGTATAAGTCGGATGTTACATTGTGGGACAAGAACAAGTGTTGTGGTTTAATGAATCGAAGGAAATGTTACCAGCCCTTTTGTCAGAGCCATCAAGCTAACAAGAAGATGCCTAAGCCTATTCGCCCCACAAAGAGGTCTCCTTTGAGACTTCTTAACAAGGAAAACAAATTCTCACCTCACAAAGCATAGATAGGCAAGAGCTAAGAGAGAGAGAAAAGTCAGAAACGGTGAAACATAAGTTATATAGCTACATTCTACTTCCTGGTTCTTTTACCAGCCAGCCTACAGCACTTGAGCTTGGACACGTGTCCCAAACCAGGATCCTACTGGACAGAGCAAAAACGAGTAGACTCTTGGTCCAAAGAATTTTTTTAGGCTGAGAGCCTGCTCTTTAATAGCGGGCTACATCCTCATTTTGTACTATGGATTGGAAGCTCATTTGAAATTGAGCGAGATCTCGCTCTTTACTTTATAAGTTAAAATTAAAAAAATTCAGAATGGCTATCTAAGAAAATATATCAAAACTATAACAGATTTATCTGAAAATTTTACCACATATTCACCATATCATGAAAAGACAACTTGAAAAGTTTCGTGAGTTTCTAGTACTATTTATTATAATTGTTTATATTTTTTTTACGAAATAATTCTTTAAAACAAAGCATGTCATTCAAAAATTATAAAACTTTCACAATAAACTCTTTTTGTACTCACAGTTAGAGCTGTAAAATGACTAGCAAAAAGAAAATATCATACATTTATTTGTAGTGTCAAAGTCAAGACTATTTATCCGATCTTTTACTTTTTCAATTGTCATCCTATCGTCTATTTTAGCTTCAAACATACTATTCTCTCCATCCTATATTAATATTTTGCTTATATGTTATTTCGCAAGAGCCATTATGGAGTTATAGTTATAAATGATTTTGAAGCATCGTTTGGTTGGACTAGTGAATTGCGCAAATCAATTGGGGGCACGTTGCAGTTTCGTACGTAAAGAGAAGTTGAGTAGAATTATAACCCCATTGCTTCCTGTAATTTCATGCAGTAGTACCGTCCTTTGCAGAGTAGAAACTCAGAGGCTTGATCTAGCCCGACCATCGAGATATTGCTGGCCATTGTTTTATCTAGCAGGAACAAAAATCTATGCCAAGGCCGTGGCATCTTGGAGGGTCGAGGACAAGAGTGGTCGTGCGTTGGTGCAATAGCTTGGGCGAGCAGAAAGGGTAGTGTCCTTAGACAGCAATTTCTTGCATTATTCCTTGTGTTTAAACATGTATTGTCTCCCATAAAACGGCCATTCTTTTTAATAATTCCTTTTTAATTGCTCTGCTGCACCAGACTCCATGTTTCTGATTTGGTTAACAGCACCATTATTGCAGAGATCAAGATTCTTAATCTCTCTCTCCATACACATGTTCACCCAAATCTATACTTGGGTCATTTTAGAAATCACTCGATCTTCTTCCCAGAGAACTGTACCCAAATTTAGTTTCAGGACAAGAATGGAATATGGTGTTTTCTTGAGATCAAATTTCTTGAATAAGGTCGACATATGAACACAGCAGAGATCTTGTTCGCTCAACCAGAGCTTTCCCTGTTTTTCTAACATTTTATTGCCCGCACGTGTATCTCCCTGATTTCCACCATTTCCACAGACAAATCTGGAACATAAAGCCACAAACTTTATAATTTATTCACCCTCACCACCTGGGAAATTTCCAGAGACCACACTCCAACATTTTCAAATTATATGAACTCTGTATCCAAGTACTCACCATTTTTCAGGTAGAGAAAGCTTCATCGTCCTAAAAATGGCCAACTTTCTTGGCTTCATCTTTTGCCTTGCTTTTCTGAATCTAATCAACGCCGGCGAGCTACCAGACGCTCCGAGCCCCTCCGATGGCGATAATCTAAACAAAGCCCAACCGCCTCGTATTAGAAAGAAAGGAATGTTCGAGAAAACCCCTGTTTTAGAATCTGAATCGACTGAAACCGAAGGGAACCTTGTCGAGGAGAAGGAAATAAGCTCGTCTGATCGGAGAAGTTCAGCGGATTCGAGAACAGTGAGTATTAAAGTAGAAGCTAGCGATTCGAGAAAGCACCACCGGAGCATCGATAAATCAATCGCCGGCGGCAGTGTCATAATCGGGGGTTTAGCCACCGCTTTTCTGGTCTCTGTATTTTGTTACATAAGAGCTACAAGAAAACACACGTTGGATTCTCCTTGTCCTGCCTAGTCCATCCATCTGTGTGTGAGCTTTGCTTGAGTTAGATTTATGTCTAAGTAAATGTTATGTACAAGGTAATATATTGTCTTTTGTTGAGTAATATTAACGCTACATTTGCCAATCCAAGTGTTGGGATCAAACATGAGAACTTGGCCATGAAAAAAATAAAGGGTAAAATCTAAAAAATAGACTCAACTATAAGAGGAGTAAAAAAATAGATTGAACTTTTTTTTTGGCCGAAAAACGACTTAAACTATTGAAAACGTCTAAAAAAATAGCCTCCCGGCAAACTGATATGCCCCCGCGTTCAAATTTCTGAAGAGAGAACAGTTTGCCGCGTTCTGAGAACGGCAAACCGTTCTCCCTTTAGAAATTTGAACCAGAACGGCAAACCGTTCTCCCTTGAAAAATTTGAACGCGAATAGAAATTTTTATAAATTAATTTTAAAAAATATCAAACGATATTCAATATACTTGAAATTTTAACCACATATTCACCACATTACGAGAAAATAATTTTAAAATTTTCGTAATTTGTTAACACTTGTATGAGTTATTATAATTTTTTTTATAAAATAAATATCTAAAATTATAATATATCGTACAAGTATTTTAAAATCGCGAAAATTTTCAGATTATCTTCCCATGATGTGGTGAACATGTGATTAAAATATCAAATAAATTGAATATTGTTTGGTATTTTTTTAAATTAATTTATAAAAGTTCCTCTTCACGTTCAAATTTCTGAAGGGAGAATGGTTTGCCGTTCTCATGACGTTACAAACCGTTCTCCCTTCAGAAATTTGAATGAGGGGGGTTCTCCGACTCAAAAAATGACCTCGTGGAAAAGGGTTTCCCGCGTCTCGGACGCGGCAAACCGTTGTCCTTCAGAAAACGAAACACGGGGCATATCAGGAGGATAAATGGTTTGCCGGGAAACCATTTTTTGGACGTTTTCGATAGTTTAAGCCTTTTTTAGGCAGAAAAAAAAGTTCAATCCATTTTTTGAAATCATCTAATAGTTGAGTCTATTTTTTAGATTTTATCCAAAAATAAAACATAAACCTGTTCGTGTTCATGCAATTGCCACGTGGGCTGGGCCCAAAGGTCCTGGCAAGCATTTCTCAAATTGACGCCCCTAATTTCTACCATCGATATGCTTAATCTTCTTCGCTCCTCTTCCATTCCCCGATTTTCTGTTCTTCACTGATCCACGAACGAATCATTTCCCTGCGGAGAGTGAAACAGAGAATTGCAGATTTCAAATCTATGGCGACTGAAAAATCAGTGATGGCGGTGATAAGGGCGGCGAGGCCATCCTTTCGAAATGACAACGATAAGGTCGCCTTCGCTGTTCACGCCACTTTTCTCGCCTCTGGTTTTGTTCTTACCGCCGCTGGGCCTCCCGCTCTTTCTGATTCAGCCTTCCATTCTTCTTCAATCGGTATGAACATCTCTGTTTCTAATTTCTTATTTTCCAGCTACAAACTTGTATTTATTCTCAGTGTTTTTGGGGTATTCAGATGAAGTCGGTATCGAACGCTGGAACGAACTGGAGGATGATTATGCATTCGTGTACGTAAGCCCTGAGGAGAATCCAAGTGCGAGGAGAGTGCTAGTGAAGTGTCTCGTGATGAATGATAAATTGCTTGTTGATGCGGTGACCGATCAGGGTTTAGAGCCTGTTCATCTCGAAATTAAGTAGGTTTTTTCCCCCTCAAATTCTCGAGTTCTGTCAGTTTTGTTTACTTATTGTCATGAAACCTTGCTTATCTGGGATGATGTGCGTTTTATTTTTTTTCTAGTTCGACTCCATTGGCGCTTCTTTCTTCACCTTTTATTTTTTAATTTTTACATTTATAGAACTTTTATTTTTCCTTATGTAGCGTGAGAGAGTATGTGAAGGAAGACAGGGGAAGTAATTTTTCTGCACAGTACAAGAATTTAGAGAAGCTTGTAGCACGTTTGGACTCTCAAATTTTGACTAAACTAGATGGTTCTTCCCAAAAGAAATTATCAAGCAATTCGTCAAGGTAATTCATGTCTGAATTGAGGTTGATATCTTT
This sequence comes from Begonia masoniana, assembly GCA_022432975.1. Classification (NCBI taxonomy): domain Eukaryota; kingdom Viridiplantae; phylum Streptophyta; class Magnoliopsida; order Cucurbitales; family Begoniaceae; genus Begonia; species Begonia masoniana. The sequence goes on along the minus strand of CM039502.1, from coordinate 66,689,312 downwards.
TTTTTTCCTAGAATCCAACATATCATGCTTTGATTGAGACATCTTTTAAGGAAGTATTTGCAATGTCTTTGACAAAGGTGGCTCTTGAATTAAAATAATAAATTACGAATCACAGGCTTCTTCATCACCATTAAAGATCTTCAATGCAATATATCCCAACTAGTTCGTGATTCATTTTTCCAGTTTCAAGTCTTGTTTGTGGGGCTGTTTATAAATAGCTGTGCAGTTTCTTCTAGCTTTCCTGCTTGCTGCAGTTTGATCCATTGGTGTTTCATCTTTGCAACCAATAATTTCATCTTTATTCGTTCATTCCTCTGCTCAGGAGAATTCAACTGACTCTCTAAATCAAGGTTGTTTGCCTTTAGCTAACCATTGATTGCTTGACTTGATACCCCCATTAGACATCCTTCCATTTGAGGTTGTCCTATTCATTCCCTCTACTGATATCATCTTGTAAGGGGTTTTGGAGTTGTGTTGATTTTGAAATCTTGTTGTATATAGGCATGTAATCAGTTATATAAAAGGATGGCTCTGAGCCATGAGCTGGAAGAAATTGAAAGGCTTTGCACAGCTGAAATATATCTTTAAGATTTTAATTAGTTACTTATTCTTTACAATTCAAATAATAATTAGGGAGCCTTTAAGCTTGATCAGTGTACTTCATATGTCATTTTCTATTAAGGTTTTTGAATATTTTCAGTTACACATGGAAATATGGGCTTAAAAATTTGCTATCCTGATGTGTTCTACTTAGAATAAAGATGAAAATTCCGAAGCAATTCTCTTTGAGTTGATTAATATTGTTTTACGACTTTATTTTCTTTTTTTATAGGCACTTATTAATAAATAACTATATGTCAATTATTCAGTTGCCCAACTTAACCATTTACTCCAAAGTTCGGGTGGTCTGATGTAAAGCTACGAAGATACGTCTTCAAGCACCGATTTAACACCTCGGTTTGACTATCAGTCTGCGGGTGGTTAGAAGAACTCATGTTTAGTCCAGACTGTTGTAATTGAAAAAATTCTTTCCAAAAATTGCTAGTGAACAATGTTGAGTTTCAATTCAACAACAGTTTCGAAACATCATCCTTCTCATTAAAACATCAAACTATTCTTCAAACAAACAACAAACACACCAGAACTCTACACCCTTACAATTAAAGAAACAAATCACACACTAACACACCACAAACTCGGAATCCACAGGTTCAGACTTTGCTGCTTCTCTCTAGAAGTTTTCTTCAATTTCAACATACCCTCCTCCTGTTCCTTTACCCAAACAAATACCCTTTCTCCCTGCCAGCCCTAACAGCAACTTCCTTGCATGTGTAACCGTTTTATTAAATAACTTAAAACTTCCTCCTATTATAAACATTACCAAACCTTTTATTTAATCTTCTTGCAAGACCTACTTCATCACTACTCCCTCCCTCAACAAGGACCTTGTCCTCAAGGTCAAAGGAGGAAAAACGATATTTCATGTCCTTGTACAATTCCCAAGTTGCTTCATCTTTAACCTGTCCATTGAATCAAAGCTTCCTACGCATGTAATCCCGTTCGTCGTGCGATAACTTTTTCTGGATTATTATCTCAGAATAATTCATTTGTCTGAATTATCTTCCTCAACCTCTTGTTTGTTATCGATTGGATTCATTTCTAACTCTTCGGTCTCAAAAATGTGCAATCTAGACTTACATTGATGCCCTGATCCCACTTTTCTCTACACCTAAAACAAAGATTAGCATCAAAACGCTGCTGATGTTCAGCTTGAGTAATCGTTGGCCGACCCCCTGAAATTTCCGTAGTTTTTTCCTCAGGCAAAAATGGTTCGTCCTCATGTCGAGTTCGAAAAGATTTCCGAGAGTCCCCTATTTCTCGTGGGCCGGCCTTGAAAGTAATAGAACTCTGAGTAGGCTGAGCCGAATTTTTACTGAAAGCGATAAGAGGCCAGCCAAGTTTTGGTTCTCTCCTTTTTTATTGAGTTTGAAATTTATATTCATACCTTAGGGCTAACATCAATGCTTCATAAACATTTCTCAGTTTGTACGTCATCCTGAATCTCTCAAGCCAGCCCCTTAAAAAATGCTCCCAAAACAACCTCTCAATCCATTCCCCGAATCCGAGCCACCAATTCTTGAAATTGCTCACCAAATTTCTCTACACTTCCCGTCTGACGTAAACCCATTAATTGTTCTTGCACCGAATGGAACACTTTAGGCCCAAATCGTTGACTAAAAATAAATATAAAGTCTTCTCAACCTAAACGTGGTTCTTCTCCAGTGAGCCATTCATAATGATCCCACACCTTTCCAGTCAACCTAAACGTGGTTTTTCCCTAATTGTTGACTCCTAACATATGTGTTTTGTGCATTGCAGTTTGCAGTCAGGTGAAAGATCTACAAGGGATGTAAATGAATCTTCCCTGGAAAATGTTGCTGAACCACGAGGTCCTTACGTCCATCCATCTGGGTCTCTCTCTCTCTCTTTCTCTCTCTCTCTCTCTCTCTCTCTCTAAACGCACTCACCATTCAGAATGCAAAAAATGCAGTTCATAATAAAAAACAAGCAAATTTGGATTTGAAAATACATGTTTGTGAAAGCGTTTTGGTCCAGGTTCTGAGCTATATTTTTGGTTCTAAAAAAATTAAGTGGTGCTTCTAAGTATGTCATATACTAGTAGTCACATTAAACCTCTGTTGTCCAATCCTGTAAAATATTTATTTTATCGTGGAAAGATCACATAATTTATTGGAATCTTGGCAATCTGATCCAGAAGGAAAGAAATTAAATTTGTATGTTGCTGTTCATATGTAAACTTTGTGCACAAGTCTTTGATTGAAGGTATTTCATCTTATTTGTATTATTTCAAAATAGGAGAAAATATCTCTTGTTGTAAATTATGATGTATACTTGAACAGTTTCAATTACCTTGGATGTCAATTTTTCCAACCTATCTGCTACTTTTATTTCCTTTTCCATTTTAAATTTTTCTTTCATTATTACATTTGTCTTGCTACTTCAATATAATGTTTGAAAGTAATTTGAACATGAGATCATATCTCTTGTCATAGTCCATTGTCACTGAAAGCATAAACTATGTGGCCAACGTGAATTATTTAGATATAAAATTAATAACCTCTTAATGTTACTTAAGATAATTGATTGATGATTATATCAAATGAGTAAGTTGTCAAAGTATGAGACTCATTCAACTGTATGTTTCTGGTTTCCATCAGAGCCGTGATCCCTCCAATGTTTCCTGCTGGCGGCGATGACCTTTTTCCTGGACCTGGTGCTGGAATGTACCCTGGCAGGTATCTGCTGGTGTAGCTATTTCTTTATTTGCTATTTATGGATCGTAACTATTATCCATTTTTTATCTTTCAGGCCTGGCTTTGGTGGTGGTGGGAGCATGCTTATAGGTTTATTAAGCTTATATGTTATATATTTCATTCCCAGATAGTGAGCATTAACGGACCATTAGTATTTACTCTATTTCTTGTTTCCAGGACCTGATGATCCGCGATGGTTTGGTGGAATTGGTCGGGGACCAGGATTTCCTGGAGTACCATCGTGAGCTCCTCTCTCTCTCTCTATAAGTGAACTTCTGCAAGTCATTTAATTACTTGACTGAAACAGGGTCGTGCCTCCTGGTGCTCGTTTCGATCCTATTGGTCCACCTGACATTCCTGGTTTTGGGCCAAATCCTTATCCACGGTAAGCATGCTTTTCCTTATCAACCATATTTACTTAAATACTTTTGGAGTTAAAGATCTTCATATTTAAGGCCCCTTGCATCGAAGTCTTCGAATTTTGGTGGTTTTTTTTGGTGATACGTTGGGAGGGTAAAAGGACTTGTGTTGAAGGTTTTGTCACCAAAAAAAAAATTGCTTTCAAAATATTTTTCTTCCTTCCTGAATTGTTTTTTTTCGCTTTCCTTCATTGAAATCATCTTACCTGCGAGTCTAATTTTGTAATTCATCGAGCAAACGAAGAAGCATTAAATGGTGAAAGGTATATGGGATTTGGAATGGATGATTACATTCATATTACGATCCGAATTGCTGCTTATTTCTTCCTTTACAAGAAACAAACTGCATATTACGAAGATATTGAAAATTAATATGGCCCCAGCATTTGTTAGTTATCGTCTACTTATCTTTTGCAGAAACCCACGTAGACCAGGTGGTGGGACTCATCCAGACTTGGAGTTTTTTCGGGATGGTTCTGATTACATCTAACCGTTGACCTCTTCCGGAAAATGCAAAATAAAACAAAAAAAGTGACTCTTTGTAGAGAGGTAGGGAGAAATATTGGAAGACATGAGGTAGTGATCTTACGTTTTGATCATCGTTTGTTTTGTGTTTGTAGAAGTTAAGTGATGTTTGTCGAGGGTGCTAAAGTCTACTTTACTTTATATGTTGGTTTTCCATTTTCTTCTGTACAGAACTTGTGGTCCAAAAATGATAAGATGTTTATTTTGTGTACAATGATATTTTACCATTATAACATTTGTTAAAAAGAGCATGTCACGTATGCTTTTATGATGGCATGCGCTCAGGAATCTCTGATACTATAAATTTTATTATTGCATTTTGTGCTGGGACCACATCATCGTGCGTAGTATGTTTGGTAACTTCTACAGAAAATCAATTGCATGTGTGTTTAATTTTAATCATTTATTAAAATATAATCATTGTTTGTCATTACAATATTAATATATATTAGTTAATCATCTAATTATTAAAATTATTTAATTACTATGCAGGTAAAATGACATGTATTTAAAATATATATATATCACAGACAATCAAATAAAATAGACATATTATGTAAATATCATCACAAATATTAAGTTAGATACATCACAACTGGGTTAATATTTATCTAATTATTTTATCATTTTCTACATATAAAATAATAATAATGAGTTCGAAAAAATTACTTCAAATATAAAAGTAAAAAAATATGATTAATCTTTAAATAAAGAATTTTAAACTCACTTAACGCAAATTCATATTTTTAACGAACAAGAAAATTAAACTTCTGATGATTTGACCAATCGTCCGAAAATTTACATGGATTTAAACGACAACTTAATTCAAGTTAAATTAACCTAGAAAAACTTGAAAAACTACTCATTTCTACTTATTAGAGTTGTATAAATATCATTTGCCATGTTGATTAATGTTTTACCATAGATCAAAGGCATAAAGAGTTGCTTGATTAATTTATGAGTGAGTCGTGGACTGACTATTATAAAGAGTTAGGATCTTAATCTTTATTCATGTATAACTGAAGCTCTTCGAAAAATTAGTTATAAATATCATGAATATGATCATTGTTGGATATAAGATTAGTATGCTTAGCTAATACATTATCAAGCAAGAAGTAACTCATGATCTAATATGTACTTGCATAAGTGCTTTTCTTGCAAATTTTTGATAAACCTGCGTTTATATATAGATGTAAGAAGATCTGTTTGGCAAGTAAGAAGCCCCTTTGGCATCTCTTCATCTGTAAAGAATTCTCGATGTAAAAACAATGAATTTATTAATTTAAAAAAATTACGATTGATATCTATTTTTTGAGCTGTGAAGTACGTGAATCCATGGAGCAGATAAAAGATCAACTCAAAATCCTCCTTGAATGCAAAATCCTAAAATCTCATGAGATGGCAAAAGTCGGTGGCTAGGGTCTTGTCGTAAGACCTCGTGAAGTTTAGCGTTGTGTGGTGGATCGCATACTGTTTGTGATAACATGTATACACATCACATTGGGCACACTAAGAAATAAACTCGAATGAGAATATGGGTAAGAGAAATGGTAACTAATAACACATTATCATTTGCATAGCATAGAACACAACGTTCTGTACTAGAGTGCTAGATTCATCATATACATAGGACCGATCCATTATAAAGTGTTTAGAGTGGAGGTTACGAGTTTGTAAGATACATGATTATTATTTTCTGGGTGTGTCAGGCACTTGTAGATTGTGACACTCGAAATTTTATAATGTCCTCTAAGAGATATTTAAATAGGCTCTTATTAAGGACAATGTATTTTTTTGGAGATATTAAAAAGGTACGGTTGAAAGACAAGTGACTATTAGTTAATGTTGTAGTTATTGTGGATAAAACTAAGGGAATGATTGATTAAATGGTAATTCAAGTTTAATGGATATACAAAAGATGATTGAAGAGGATGAAGTATATGAAAGAAATGCAATTGTGAAATAATTGGATCTAGGCGTGGGAATTTTGTGGAGAGAAGGTAGAAATTTAAGTAATAATCTACATGTAGATTTGGAGAAAACTACATGTAGGCATGCTCATTGAAAATAGTGAATTTCTTGGTTAATGTTGATACCCCAAGATAGATTTTGTGACGGAGGGATTTATGTAATTAGAACTACATGTAGTAAGAGAAAACTATATGTAGCAAATGAAAGCAAATTACTTGGTGTATATTAAACCACCAAGGCATAGGTTAACTTAAGTAAATTCTCATCTCTCTCCTTCACATTATTTCTTCAGCTAATCCACCATGGCCGATGTTTCTCTACGTCTTGGAGCTCCATTTCATTTAAGAAAAATAAGGTAATTTGGATTTATAGTTTAAGGTTATTCATATTTAAAGTTTTACGTGCTTATGAGAGTAATTTTGTGGATTATTGTGAAGGTTTTATAAACCCTAGTTGATCCCCGAATTTATGAAATTTGATGTAGTTTTCTTCCATTATTGATGTTTAACCTTGAGTTAAGATCATTTTGTTGGTTTGTTTGGGAGGAAGAAGAAAAATGGTAGAAATTTTAAGGTTAGGGCAAAACAGGGCAGATTCTGTTTTTTGGAGTTTCGGCTAAGCTAATTGCTTTGGTTTGTTAAATGGATTATTCCATTAGAAACTAGACATTATGAAGTTTCCAAAACATATTAAATCGTTGAAATCAAATAAGAATTGAATAAGTTATAAATTTTTGAAGTTATAGTACAAAAATTGAAAAATTTCGGAGGGCAGTTCGGTTTGCAAATTTCTGACCCTAATTCCGATTCTCTTTTGATAAATGGATGGTTCTATGTTAAACTAGACATTGTGAATGTAACGACCCTAATCCTTTACCCTTAATTTCCCGTAAAAATTTTTCTTTTTAAACCTCTAAACCTACTTAAAACATCTTTAAAACCATTTAAAGAAAATACCTTAAAATAAGTGTTGAAATTTCTTTGAAAAATTAATTAAAGACATTAAAGAAACATATTAATACATCGGCCAAAGGAATCGGGGGTAAAAAGGGCATTCTGCCCGTAAAAGCATGGCCGATCGATCGGCCAATTCAGCCGATCGATCGGCCAATTCAGCCGATCGATCGGCTGTGTTAAAATCATTGTGTGTGTGTGGGGGGGGGGGGGGGGGGGGGGGGGGGGGCGATCGATCGCCCCTCATATGGGCGATCGATCGCCCTTCGACGACCACCAAGCCGATCGGTTCGCCCTTCACAGGCGAACGATCGGCACACGCTTTGGAATTTCTTCCAGAGAGTGATAAAAAAAAAATCAAAGAGAGCCGATCGATCGCCCTCCCTGGCGATCGATCAGCAAGCTCTCTGGAATTCAATTTTCCAGAGAGCCTCCTCCTCTCTTCTTTCTCCCATCAATTCCTTGCACATCTAACTCAAACACTTCTCAATTTTTCTTTCATGAATTGCCTCTAAACATTTCATAACTGTGACAGCCCGAAACTGGAACCCGATCGGAGTCCGAGATCCAAGCCGTCACTCCGGGACAGAAAACGGATAACGGAGACTATAAATTTTTTTTTTTGACAGACGGCGTTACTGGAACAAAAGGACGGAAAAAAAAACGTTTACCAAATGCACTGGACAACTTATGAAAAACCAACTGAGCTTTTAGGACTTTACAGAAGGACAGAAATAAAATGACAGAAGACGTGTACTATCAATGCAAAATCCTAAACATAAAATTTTACAGAAGGGGAGGGACTACGGTGATTAACAAAATTTCAGATTCACAGAGAAAGAGAAACGGGAACTAACTCAGAGCTGAGATTACAGGAATGAGTGACTAAAATGAAGAAACAGAATTAAGCAGAAAAAAAAAAAGAAAGAACAGGAATAAACTGAGGCAAACAGAAGAAATTTAAACATAAACAGGATGAGCTTTTTAAAGTAAACTCTTGAACTTTTGAGAGGAGGGAAAGAGCATTCCCTGTATTCGAATATACAGCGGGAAAACACTGTAAACATATCTACAATCGGAAGGAAGAACAAATAATAGAAGAAGATCGAGGCAGAAAACAGAATGTGAAGTCGGAAGACTTAGGTAAAAGACTGGCGGAAGACTTAATTTAAAACTGGGCGGAAGACTTGAATGACGTCAGCCGGAAGATGTAAATGCAAAAACAGTAGTAAGGATGACGTCAGGCGGAAGATTAAAGCTATCGGAGGATTCAGATACGACAAAAGATGAACAGTATTCAGCGGAAGATGCTGAGTAAAACTGGGCGGAAGAGGTGGTGACGTCAGCTGGAAGATGGGTGACGTCAGACGGAAGATACAGGCAGCAGACGGGATTCGGATGAGGTGATGACGTCAACCAGAAGATGGATGACGTCAGCCGGAAGATACAGACAACAGTCAACACCAGATGAGGTGATGACGTCAGCCGGAAGATGGATGACGTCAGCTGGAAGATACAGGCAACAAACAACACCGGATGAGATGAAGACGTCATCGGATGAGATAATTGAACTGGGCGGTGGAGGTGGATGACGTCACCGGTGGATATACACTTAGACAGCAGTGGACGTGATCAGATGATATAGTCTAAAAGGGGCAGAGATTGACAACTTTTAACAGAAAGACATACGGGCAGGGAGCATCAAAACAGAAGGCATAAGGGTTTCAAACCTTCAAAACTCGATTCAAAACATCATTCAACTGTCAAATACAGCACAAACAGAAAGCATAAAAGTTGTAAACCTTCAATGCCCGATTCTACACAAAGATGTAGAGCACACTTTACAATTAACAGATTCAAAGGAAACAGACTGCATGGATAGTTCCAAAACCAGAAGTCATCCACGCACAAACTAACAGATAATACTCCAAACAATCTCAGAATATATAGAACATGAATTCAACTGTCAAATACAGCAGTTTTTTTTTAAAACTTAGACGTCAGAACCTGTACATTATTTTAAAATCTGAGGATCAGTACAGAACCTAACATATATTTGCAGAATTTCCCAAGAACAGAAGTTTTTACAGAGTTTTTACAACAAAACCAGAATTTTCAGAAAACTTTACAGATATAGACATTACAGAAAACTTAAACCTCGGGACAGAATTTGTCTGACTGCAGCAACCACACCCCCATGAGCTCGATCCACCAGCCACCTATTCATCAGACTGAGGCACGAGGTCCTCATTTTTGGGTTCAGTACCTACATCAGAGATTTCATCTATGAGCCTAAAGCTCAGTAAGAACATAATAGATATGCAGTGATGCAAAATGCTATGCATGCGGTTTTCATAAATACAGTGACAGTACAGAACCTTACGTTTCAGTGGCAGAGGTGTATAAGTGGGGCTTATAGGGGAACAGGCAGTGCACGACAGGCACAACAGATTTTCAGAACAGATTCAGAACAGAAACATTAGGCCAGTCCCCGTCCCGCACTCAACCAGTATATTTCAGTCAGATTTTATCTTATTTAGTTTCAAACAGTGTACAGAAAACATTTGCGTGTCTTTCAGAGAAAACGTGTATGCATGAACAGTGCTTGAGCTTAAACAGGCAGAGAGCAGATGACAGAAATAACAGAACATACGATGAAACAGAACATAGACAACTCAGAACATAACTATAACCTTTTCTACCCAAAACAACCCGACAGAACAGAAAACCTAGTACCTCCGAGATGTAGGGCCTTAAGGGCCAACCTACGGATATGAACTTACCTGTCTGCCGCGGTGTTGATAGTCCTGAACGTCTCGAAAATGCTCGAACCTGTACATGCACGTTCAAAAAATAAACAAGCTGCAAATGCTAACAAATAAGTTAGAAGAATTTGTTCCAAACTCATTCAAACCCTTAGAAAACAAATCGGTGTGTTTTCATCCAAAAACAGTGAGTTTTACCAAAGTATCACTATCCTTCACTCCAACCAAAACTCACTTTAAACTTGTCCAAACTTGTTAGCATTAAAAAGATGCTTACCCTAGTAGAAGAACAGAAAGGAGCCGAGGAGATCGAAGTAGCTTCGATGGCTGATTTACGACTGGAAGAGAGAATGCCGAGAAGAGAATGGAGAGAGAGCAAAGAAGTGAAATGAAGAGGGTTTCACGTAGGAGGAAGAACTTAACTTCCTCAACAAGTTGCCAGGTGTCAGCCATCCATTGGCTATCTCCCACCAACCTTAATTTCTCCCCAATTTACCCTTCCATGCATTTTAAACTTAGTGTTTAGTTTAGTTACACATTAGTTTGGTTCTCCCCTCACTAAATGCTCCAACATTTTACAATAAATTTGTTATCGTATTTATGACAATTTAAATCCATACAATAATTCAACAGACTATAACATGGCCAAAATGCCGGGTGTTACATTCCACCCACATTAACAGAAATTTTGTCCCCAAAATTTGTTTAAGCGAGTAACTCCGGATATTGAGCTCTAACATCCTCTTGTCTTTCCCACGTGGCTTCCTCTACATTATGATTTCGCCATAAAACTTTCACCAATGGAACCACTCGATTGCGCAACACTTTGAGTGACATATCCAATATCTGTATAGGCCTTTCTTCATGAACAGCGTCGGCATGATATCAAAATCCACATGTTTCACGATCTGGGTTGGGTCTCGTACACATTTTCTCAGCATCGAAACATGGAAGACATTGTGAACTCCATCCATTGACGCTAGCAACTGTAGTCTGTAAGCCATGTTTCCCACACGCTTCAGGATGGGAAAAAGGGCCAATGAATCGTGGGCTGAGCTTCCCTTTCTTACCAAATCTCATTACGCCCTTGAAAGGCGACACCTTCAGGAATACCTCATCTCCCACAGCGAACTCTAAGTCTCTTCTCCTGTGGTCCGCATAACTATTCTGTCGACTCTGAGCAATCCTTATTCGTTGTTTGATAGCAGCTATCACCTCGGACATCTGCTGTAATATCTCAGGGCCGATAAGCTTGGTTTCCCCGACCTCATCCCAACACAATGGGGATCTACACTTCCTGCCATAGAGAGCTTCATACGAAGCCATACCGATTGTAGCCTGGTAGCTGTTGTTGTATGCAAACTCCACAAGTGGTAAATATCTACTCCAAGGAGCATGAAATTCCAGCACGCACGACCTTAGCATATCCTCGAGTATTTGGATTGTTCTCTCAGATTGTCCGTAAGTTTGTGGATGAAATGCCGTGCTGAAATTCAACTTCGTACCCAAAGAGTTCTGCAAACTTTTTCAAAACCTGGAAGTGAATCTGGGATCACGGTCTAAGACGACCGACACAGGAACGCCATGCAGTTTAATAATCTCGCTAATATACAGCTCTGCATACTGATCCATGGAGTACGTCGTCTTCACAGGTAGAAAGTGGGCCGACTTCGTCAATCTGTCCACTATGACCCAAATGCTATTATGGCCCTTAGCTGTTCTTGGTAGGCCAACAACAAAATCCATCGTTATATTCTCCCATTTCCATTCGGGGATCGGGAGAGGTTGAAGCGTTCCACTCGGTCGTTGATGTTCAGCTTTGACCTGTTGACATATCATACAAGACTCCACATACTTGGCCACTTCATTCTTCATATTCGGCCACCAGAAGTGAAGTTTCAAGTCTTGATACATCTTCATGCTTCCAGGATGCACAGAGAAAGAAGATGAATGGGCTTCTGACAAGATGTGCTTCCGTAGCTCTTCGTCTTTTGGAACATACCATCTGTTTTTGAACTTCAAAATTCCATCTCCCGAATAACTGAAATCGGAAGAAGCCATTAGTACATTGCCCACCATATCAGCCATCTCCTTTGAATTGGTCTCCTGGGCTTCCTTAATTCGGTCCAGGACGGAGGGCCGTAGTGTTAATTCTGCTAGTATAGCCGATAGCCCAGAAACTATCTCCATATCGAACTTCTGTATCTCCGTCCTCAAAGGCATTGATACGGCCGACATTATTGGTTGCATAGTAGCTGGCATCCTGCTTAGCGCATCAGCTACCACATTAGCTTTATCAGGATGGTATTTGATCTCAACATCGTAGTCTTTTACAAATTCTAACCACCGCCTCTGTCTCACATTCAACTCTTTCTGAGTAAAGACGTACTTCAAACTCTTGTGGTCAGAAAACACCTCACAGGATTGTCCGTACAAGTGGTGTCTCCATACTTTCAGCGCAAATACTACTGCCGCTAGCTCAATGTCGTGAGTAGGGTAGTTTTGTTCATGGTTCTTCAATTGTCTGGATGCATATGCTACAACTTTCCCTTCTTGCATTAATATGCATCCCAAGCCAACCTTGGATGCATCACAGTACACGCTGAATTTACCGTCTTCAACTGGCAATACTAACAGAGGAGCAGTAGTCAATTTCTGTTTAAGTGTTTGAAAACTCAGCTCACAAGCTTCAGACCACTTGAACTTGATGTCCTTCCTCGTTAAGCTGGTCATAGGCTTTGCTATCACAGAGAATCCCTTGATGAACTTTCTGTAATAACCAGCTAATCCGATAAAACTCCGTACCTCACTGGCACTTCTCGGTCTTGGTCATTCCTTCACTGCCAGAATCTTGGCTGGATCCACGGACACTCCTTCTGCCAACACCACATGGCCTAGGAAATTAATCCTATTTAACCAGAATTCACACTTTGATAGCTTGGCATACAATTGATGCTGTTTTAGGATTGACAGTACAATAGCCAAGTGCTTTTCATGTTCGGCGTCACTCCTGGAATAAACCAGAATGTCGTCGATGAAAACGATCACAAATTTATCCAAGACATCTTGGAATATCCTGTTCATCAGGTCCATAAATGCTGCCGGAGCATTAGTTAACCCGAACGACATCACTAAGAATTCGTAGTGCCCGTACCGGGTCCTGAAGGCGGTCTTTGGAATATCATCAGCTCTGACCTTCAACTGGTAATAACCGAAGCGCAAGTCAATTTTAGAAAATACCCGAGCCCCTTTTAGCTGGTCAAATAAATCATCGATTCTCGGCAACGGGTACTTATTCTTGATCGTCAACTTGTTCAGCTCACGGTAGTCAATACACATCCGTAGGGACCCATCCTTCTTCTTGACAAATAAGACGGGAGCACCCCATGGAGAAAAAACTAGGGCACACAAAACCCTTGTCCACCAACTCTTTCAGCTGAGCCTTCAATTCCTTCAGCTCAATTGGTGTCATACGGTACGGATTCTTCGATACTGGTTCCGCACCAGGATACACATTGATCTCGAACTCGATCTCACGATCAGGTGGCAATCCCGGTAAGTCATCCAGGAAGACCTCTGAGAAGTCTCGAACTACCGAAATATTTTGAAGTTCCACCTCACCTTGTCTTTGAACATCTACTACGTGGGCAAGGAATCAGACACCTCCTGACCTCATCAGCTGTTGAGCTTTCAAGGTGGATATAACAGGCATACTACGTTTCTTTGGTATTGCCTGATATGAGAACTCTACCTCGTTTGGGTGCTTAAAAGTCACGAGCCCGGACCTACAGTCGATGGTGGCATGATGTCTAAACAACCAGTCCATCCCCAGAATGACATCGTACCCTTTCATACCGATGACGATAAGGTCGGCGTACAACTTCTGGTTTCCTACTGACACTATATCGCCCCGTACCACCTGCTCGGAGTGCATAAACTCTCCGGACGGTAGCATAATGCTGTAGGGCTGAACTGACGACGTACAATTAACCTTCTATCTAACTACGAAGTCCCCTGCCACAAACGAATGTGTGGCCCCCGTGTCCCACAAGGTATAAGCAGGTGTATCATATATTATAATTGTACCGGTAATTGCCGTGTGCAGATCAGCATCATCAACATCCTCCATCATTGCAAAGACTCTTGGCATGGCCTGATTTTGTCTCGTGTTGGGTATCGGGCAATCACGGACATGATGGCCTCCTTTGCCACATCGGAAGCAGCCACCCGTAAGAAGCCTGCATTCACCCTTGTGACTTTTCTGGCATAGTGGGCATACGGTGAGCTGAGGATCTCCCATCGGTCTCTTCCCTTTGTCTGGGTAAGTGATGGTCTCATTGGGCCTCTTAATGCCCCTGTTTTGTTGCTGCTGAGGTTGAAAATTTTGGCCTCTTTGCTGTTGCTGTTATTGTTGTTGAGGAACATTTCTAATAATCCCTCTTGGTGGATCTCTCTGTCTCTGGGACTTCATTTCTAAGGCCTCTAACTGATAAGCCTTGGCCACCACCTTCACATATGGTGCCTCATCACGCCGGTTGTGATTCCTCGCAGAAGGTCCATCTTTAACCCTTGAATGAACTGGTGTACCTTGTTCTCATCGGTGGCCACCAAGTGTGTTGCATATCGGGATACTGACTCAAATTTCTAAACATATTCAGCCACTGATCCATACTGTCGCAGCCGAGAGAATTCAAGCAATTTCTCCTTCCTCACTCCACGGTCAAAGTATTTCTCGTAGAAGATTCTCTTGAACACTTCCCAGCTCAATGCCACTGTAGTCGACTGCACTGTGTCCCACCAAAATCCAGCACTTTTGGTGAGATAGAATGTGGAACAAACAACTTTCTTGTTGTCTTCTACTTCTGCATAACTGAACATCTTCTCTATTGTTCGAATCCAAATCTCTGCGCGGGTCGGGTCTGTAGATAGTCCATCAAATGAAGGCAGCTGGAGTCGCCGGAATCTATCTCCACTGTTGTCTCGCGGCGCATTGTCACGATTGTTATTCCCATGGTTATTGTTTCTATCATCTTCTCGGGCCATCATGCGTTCAACCATGCGTGACTGTGTTTCACCAGTTCGGTTAGTCCGTCAATGGCACGAGAGCTTTCACTTGACTCTTCCTGACGTCCTCTCACCATTTCTAATAAACCCTATAAACAAAATAACCTAATTTAATAAACAGAAACTTTTTACAGAACATTAGACAGTTACAGTTGGTGGAGCGATCTCACGTGGCGTGTTGCGCAGTCAGACATTTCACAGAATCTGTTTTAAAACTTTGTCTCTCTGATACCACAACTGTGACAGCCCGAAACCGGAACCCGATTGGAGTCCGAGATCCAAGCCGTCACTCCGGGACAGAAAACGGATAACGGTGACTATAAATTTTTTTTTTGACCGACGGCGTTACTGGAACAAAAGGACGGAAAAAAAAAACGTTTACCAAATGCACTGGACAACTTATGAAAAACCAACTGAGCTTTTAGGACTTCACAGAAGAACAAAAATAAAATGACAGAAGACGTGTACTATCAATGCAAAATCCTAAACATAAAATTTTACAGAAGGGGAGGGACTACGGTGATTAACAAAATTTCAGATTCACAGAGAAAGAGAAACGGGAACAAACTCAGAGCTGAGATTACAGGAATGAGTGACTACAATGAAGAAACGGAATTAAGCAGAAAAAAAAAAAAAAGAAAGAACAGGAATAAACTGAGGCAAACAGAAGAAATTTAAACATAAACAGGATGAGCTTTTTAAAGTAAACTCTTGAACTTTTGAGAGGAGGGAAAAAGCATTCCCTGTATTCGAATATACAGCGGGAAAACACTGTAAACATATCTACAATCGGAAGGAAGAACAAATAATAGAAGAAGATCGAGGCAGAAAACAGAATGTGAAGTCGGAAGACATAGGTAAAAGACTGGCGGAAGACTTAATTTAAAACTGGGCGGAAGACTTGAATGACGTCAGCCGGAAGATGTAAATGCAAAGACAGTAGTAAGGATGACGTCAGGCGGAAGATTAAAGCTATCGGAGGATTCAGATACGACAAAAGACGAACAGTATTCAGCGGAAGAGGCTGAGTAAAACTGGGCAGAAGAGGTGGTGACGTCAGCCGGAAGATGGGTGACGTCAGACGGAAGATACAGGCAGCAGACGGGATTCGGATGAAGTGATGACATCAGCCGGAAGATGGATGACGTCAGTCGGAAGATACAGACAACAGTCAACACCGGATGAGGTGATGACGTCAGCCGGAAGATGGATGACGTCATCCGGAAGATACAGGCAACAGACAACACCGGATGAGATGAAGACGTCATCGGATGAGATAATTGAACTAGGCGGTGGAGGTGGATGACGTCACCGGTGGATATACACTTAGACAGCAGTGGACATGATAAGATGATATAGTCTAAAAGGGGCAGAGATTGACAACTTTTAACAGAAAGACATACGGGCAGGGAGCATCAAAACAGAAGGCATAAGGGTTTCAAACCTTCAAAACCCGATTCAAAACATCATTCAACTGTCAAATACAGCACAAACAGAAAGCATAAAAGTTGTAAACCTTCAATGCCCGATTCTACACAAAGATGTAGAGCACACTTTACAATTAACAGATTCAAAGGAAACAGACTGCATGGATAGTTCCAAAACCAGAAGTCATCCACGCACAAACTAACAGATAATACTCCAAACAATCTCAGAATATATAGAACATGAATTCAACTGTCAAATACAGCAGTTTTTTTTTAAAACTTAGACGTCAGAACCTGTACATTATTTTAAAATCTGAGGATCAGTACAGAACCTAACATATATTTGCAGAATTTCCCAAGAACAGAAGTTTTTACAGAGTTTTTACAACAAAACCAGAATTTCCAGAAAACTTTACAGATATAGACATTACAGAAAACTTAAACCTCGAGACAGAATTTGTCTGACTGCAACAACCACACCCCCATAAGCTCGATCCACCAGCCACCTATTCATCAGACTGAGGCACGAGGTCCTCATTTTCGGGTTCAGTATCTATATCAGAGAGTTCATCTATGAGCCTAAAGCTCAGTAAAAACATAATAGATATGCAGTGATGCAAAATGCTATGCATGCGGTTTTCAGAAATACTGTGACAGTACAGAACCTTACGTTTCAGTGGCAGAGGGGTATAAGTGGGGCTTATAGGGGAACATGCAGTGCACGACAGGCACAACAGATTTTCAGGACAGATTCAGAACAGAAACAGTAGGCCAGTCCCCGTCCCGCACTCAACCAGTATATTTCAGTCAGATTTTATCTTATTTAGTTTCAAACAGTGTACAGAAAACATTTGCGTGTCTTTCAGAGAAAACGTGTATGCATGAACAGTGCTTGAACTTAAACAGGCAGAGAGCAGATGACAGAAATAACAGAACATACGGTGAAACAGAACATAGACAACTCAGAACATAACTATAACCTTTCTACCCGAAACAACCCGACAGAATAGAAAACCTAGTACCTCCGAGATGTAGGGTCTTAAGGGCCAACCTACGGATATGAACTTACCTGTCTGCCGCGGTGTTGATAGTCCTGAACGTCTCGGAAATGCTCGAACTTGTACATGCACGTTCAGAAAATAAACAACCTGCAAATGCTAACAAATAAGTTAGAAGAATTTGTTCCAAACTCATTCAAACCCTTAGAAAACAAATCGGTGTGTTTTCATCCAAAAACAGTGAGTTTTACCAAAGTATCACTATCCTTCACTCCAACCAAAACTCACTTTAAACTTGTCCAAACTTGTTAGCATTAAAAAGATGCTTACCCTAGTAGAAGAACAGAAAGGAGCCGAGGAGATCGAAGTAGCTTCGATAGCTGATTTACGACTGGAAGAGAGAATGCCGAGAAGAGAATGGAGAGAGAGCAAAGAAGTGAAATGAAGAGGGTTTCACGTAGGAGGAAGAACTTAACTTCCTCAACAAGTTGCCAGGTGTCAGCCATCCATTGACTATCTCCCACTAACCTTAATTTCTCCCCAATTAACCCTTCCATGCATTTTAAACTTAGTGTTTAGTTTAGTTACACATTAGTTTGGTTCTCCCCTCACTAAATGCTCCAACATTTTACAATAAAGTTGTTATCGTATTTATGGCAATTTAAATCCATACAATAATTCAACAGACTATTACATGGCCAAAATGCCGGGTGTTACAATAACAACCTTCCACCCACGTACAATTCAGTCCCCCCCACCCAAAATCACTCAGAAACCGACCCAAAATACATTTAAACATAAAAAAAAAAAGAACTGCGTGGTTCCGTTTAAAAGTTTAACATTTCCCCCATGTTTGAAAATATCAAAAACATTACAAAATACTACACAATATCTAGCCAGATCCAAGCATCCTAAAATGTTCAACTATACAATTTTCTATATTTCTATCTATCAATTTTCCCAAAACATTTACCTACGTCCCCACGGGTCAAATTAAGCACCGACTGCGCCAGCACACTCCCGCGAGCCTTCTTCTTCAACCTGCTTAAACTTCGAGCGGAGGAACAACGTCCTCACCTGTCTCAAAATCACCTACACCATAGAAAATAAAATGTGAGCTAAAGGCTCAGTAAATCTACGTGAATGCATGTGAATGCTATGCATGTACAGTTCATAAATTATGCATCCTACCTTTTCGCTATTCATTTCATTTATGTCACCGGAGCTTCACTCTAGCGGCACATCCGAAGATTGGATAGCCCCTCGTATCTAACCGGAGGGAAAACATGCTTCATCTGACAGCCATGTCTGAACCACCGCCACCGACGTGACCATCGTTACATTTATTAACCTTTTCGTTAACCTTTCCTTTTCATGAAAATATGCATATAAATTCTTTTCATGCCTTTAGAAAAACAATGATGCATGAACATATGCTGTGCCATAACGAGATCGAAACATACAAACAATAAAATTTAACAATCAACAACTTAATTAAGCCTAAACCTAACTACCCAATCTGATTACCCGAACGCAATATATCTCCAATTCCTCGATTTAACGTACATTCTTATGGTGTAGGCCAAGACGGCCAAACAAATCACGAAGACTTACCTCGTGTCCGTTGCAATTTAAGTTCCGTCCACGAGCGTTGTTCACCTATGGCAATGCACAACATTCGTCATTTAAATCAATTCTAAACTATCGAGTTTAGAAAATTACAAATTCTTAGCTAAAGAAAATCTCCTACACTCTAAAACACCTAATTGAGGCATTTTATCGAGCAACTTGTACTCATGAATTTTCAAACCTCCATTAATGGAGTTTCTAAAACTTCTAACCACTCAAAACCTAAATAACTCTTATTAATTCAACTAACTCTTATCAACAACCATAAATACGCCCATTAGAGCTATAAATACGGTAAGCCTATCGATTTCAAACTCTATTTCACGTTTTCAACGAAAACCCTAACGAACCCTAACCGTTTTAAACCCTAGAAATCGAAATCTAAGGCTCCTAAACAGCAGATTCTCACCTAGGGTAGGAGTTGAAAGATAAAGCGTGAAGAACGATCGCCGGAGAAGAAGAAGAATCGTCACCAGAAGAGAGGAAACGCCGTGGGAGGGAGAAATGTCGCATGAATGAGGGGAAATGCTGGAGAAGAAATCGTGTAAGTGTGAGGGAGGAAGAGTTTTTGTGATTTTATTAAAATTTGGTTTGCAAAATTACTCATTTGCCCTTCCTTATGATTTTCAATTTATTCCTCCACAACTTTCGTTATTTAACTAACGATTTGTTTTCTCCAAATTTCCTTATTTCACCATAAATTCTAATTTATTATTAAGGTTCCATTAAAACTTTCTGTTCGCAAAACGGACTTAATTTGACGTATTTACAAAAATACCGTTTATATTGGAATAAATCAAATCTCGTAAAACCGGGTGTTACAGTGAAGTTTCCAAAACATGTTGAATCATTGAAGTCGGATAAGAATTGATTAAGTTATGAATTTTTGAAATTATTGTGCAAAAATTGAAAATTTCTGTGAGCAGTACAGTTTTTGGTTTTTCTTTTTTGATTTTGTTTTTGTTTTTATAAATGGTTGATTCTATGTTAAAATAAACATAATGAGGTTTCCAAAACGTGTTGAATCATTGAAAATAGATAAAAAATGAGAGAGTTACGACTGTTTGAAGTTGACCCTAAATTTGTGGAGAAATTCGAAAATATTGAATGTAAACTGTTGAGTTTTGTTAGTTGAAAGAACTTTGAGCTATTTGAATAGCTGGTTGGAACTATTGAATGAGTTACTTAGTTCTAGGATTTCTTAAATCTAATTTCATGCTTAGATGTTTCCTTATTCAAATTGTGATATTTTTAATGACTCAAATGCACGTGTTTAGGTTCTAAAAAAACTTCAAGGAAGCACTCAATGTTTGCTTAATTCCAAATGACCAGAGGCAAGATTATATTGCATGTGTTCGCCCTTAAGTTCTACATCACAAAGGTACTAGATCTTTATATGCTTTAAGGGGTACATTGATAGGTAGTTAGGTTATTAGAATATGTTTTATATTAAGTGTCATTGTTTTATTGAAATGTCTTGAGGAATTGTCTATGTTTATGTATTGAGGATATATCTACATGTTGTGTTATGTTATATGCGTACCGTATGTTCATGCATCACGTTTTCAAGAAATCATACAAAATGTTTTATGCATATGTTTTATATAAGAAAGATAAGTAAATGTTAAATGTAATGCACCGGTTAAGTTGTGGGACGGGGAATGACATATTTTCTGTTCTTGTCCTTCTCTGGGACTTCTGTAAAACCGTCTTTGCCTAAGGACATACTAGTATTTATCCTTCCCTGGGACAAGGCAAAAACACTAACCCATGTCATATATACTGAGCCTACTCCTCTAACACGCCCCTTTAACCATCATGTCCACTTGAACCTAAATGTAAAGTATGTACATGTTTTGAAAACGATCATGCATAGCACGCGCAGTTTACAGCTTTGATATGATCTTGTTGAACGTTAGGCTTATTAGTTAAACTCTATGGTGTAGGTATTGACCGTACATGTGAGGATTTCGAACATAAGGTGGATCATTAGGTGCAGTTGGAGGGGTACTTCCACGACAGTGACCCGATGATTGTTATGTCAATTTTGACTGTGGCTAGTATGTTTATGTTTGGTTTAAGTTCGTGTATAGAAAAATATGGATGTTTTGATAGGAGGATGTATAGATAACTTTTGAGATTTGGAAAATACTGAAACTGTTTGAGAGTTATTTCGTCTGTATGGATATGTTCAGTTTTCAGGATCATCCATGTAGTTTGTTTTCGTGATTTTCGCTACACCTTTTGATACGTTTATGAACTATGACTTTGAGAGTTAGGGGTACGAATGTTAGAAGGTAAAAGTAATTGAAGTGTTTTTATAGATTATGAAGTTTGGAGAAAGTAGAAAGTGGTTCCAAATTTTTTTTTTTGTTTTAACCCAATGTTTTACGATACTTTCCAAACGTATTTTATGAATGTCTTCTACGTATTTTAAAGGGTATAGTATGTCATGTTTTGTGAAAAATTTTACGTGAAAAAATAAAGTCTAGTATGTTATGTTTTGTGGCGGCCTACGAGGGTCGTTACAGTAGTGGTATCAGAACCTGTACCCAACCAGAAATGTGGCCAACAAAGACGTTGGGCCCCCGATGGGGGGTGATTGTGATGACCCAAATGTGTACATATGAGCACGACTGCAGAGCAAATCTCGAGTTGCGGGGCAAACCTCGTGATCTAAGGCGAGTGTAGGCAAATCCCAGACTTGAGTATAGGCAAATCTCAAGTCGTAAAAAGAGGGTCGTCACAATCTCACATTGCTTGGGGAGGTATATGAAAATAAAACATATGTAAGAAAACCCTGTTAAGATATTAAGACGCGTTTTGGAGTACAATTGACAACGAATCCCGTAAGAACTCCGAAGTTAAAAGTGCTCTGGCGAGAGAAGTACCATGTTGGGTGACCGATTAAGAAGTTCTCGCCAAACAAATTCATGAGGAGAGGAGGATATTGGGATACGGCCCAATCCCTAAAGAGTTTAGATTTTAAAAAGAAAATGAGTCGTTACATAGGTCCATTATGAATTAGTTTAGATTTTTTTAGTGAGCTTCACGTAAGCTCACTGAGTACAAAATTCTCTCTTTTGCAAGTACAGGAGAAAACGACTAGAGGTACAAGGAAAATTCAAAGGATAAGAAGAGGAAAACACAGAGACATAATTGATAGGGTAGGTCACTAGCTCTTGCCTAAAGGTTCTCACTCTCACTAGGGAGTTTCCGCTGTGCGTTTATGTTGTGTGCACACCTAGAGTCCTAGTTTGTATCTAGGCTTGTGTTCGTGTAACGTCTGTACATTTCACATATATAATACATTGTACAATAAATTATATATGTATTTTACTGTTCTTAGACTCATATATGTGATTATCTGACGTTTCTTCTTATTCATGTAGCCACTATTAAATAGACAAAAAATTTACACCACTGTTTGCATAATAATACATAGGGGTAAGCAAGAACCGACCAGAATTGAGAACCGGACCAGAACCAACATATTTAGTCTGATTCTAGTCGGTTTTGAGGAAAATTTAAACAGATTTCAGTTTTATTTTTTCAAAACGGAAATTTTTGGTTTGGTTCTCAATTTTGATGACAAAAAATTGTAAAACCGACCCGGACCATTAAGATTAAATAACCCTAAAACTTCAAAGTCTCAGCGCTTCGCAGACTCGCTAGTCGCTCTCTCGCCCATGTCTCGCCGTCTCTCATTGAATCTTGGTTTGCAATTTGGGGTTTATTTATTCTCTTTGCGTCGCGATTGGATATTTTCAGGGCATTCGTTCTACACCAGGTGACGGCCTTTGTTCATATTTGTGTCGCGATTGGATATTTTCAGGGCATTCGTTCTCCACCGGGTGACGGCCTTTGTTCAGATTTGTGTTGCTGTTGGATATTTTCAGGGCATTCGTTCTCCACTGGGTGACGGCCTTTGTTCAGATCTAACGCTGGTGAGTTCAGAAGCTCCTCGTTTTTCTTTAGCTCGATATTCTTGGTTATGTTCAATTCTGGGTTTCCACTATGTTCTAGTAAAACAAGAAATTACAGAACAGACAACGAAAAGAAGCTGATTTCCTACTGTAGCTCACCACTTTTCTGGATTTAAAATAACATTTTTTTTTACTAAAGACTCTTATTCAAATCCTGTAAAGCTCACCTTATACACATATTCGACAATTTTCTTAGAGTTCAATTTAAACTTTAAAACGTGTTTTCTTATTTTTCTATCTTCATTCTCAGCAGCTACACAGTGGAGCGTGTTTGGGGAACCAGACCTAGCCGGAACGTCTCGTTCTCTGCTTGCAGTATTTCTTCTTCCTTTTTCTTTCCCTTGAGAAGATCGATAACAAAATCAGGAGGACCAGAACTCGACCAGAACCGAGACCAGAATTTTGGTCCAGTTTTGGTCCGGTTCTAGAAAAATTTTTAGGCTTATTGGTGCAAAAATTTGAAAACCGAATTTAATAGTCCGGTCCTAATTTCTCTAAAAACCAGATTTAACCGGACCATGATCACCCTAGTAATACATAAATCAACTCATAGTAAGTTTGAAATTTCATTTTGAGATACCGAGTTTAATGTGAGTTAATGATACTTTACAGAGGTTGATCTCAAGTGAACGAGATAAATGTTCTCACTTTGAGAAATCATAAGTCATAGTCCGTGACTAAATGGTGGTATTTGGGATGGGTCATGCCCGCTAATATTCTCTCATTGAATACTCTTTAAACTTTACTAGTTGAAGAATATCATGTGAAAATGCTATAATCCATTTTTGAGTAAAGATTCCCTGTGTTATCATTTAGGTTGAGAATAAAAAATTTTTATTAAAAGGATCTAAAGTACCAAACATGAGAAGTTTTTCCATTCTAGACTACACATAATAGTTTTTTTTTAAAATAGGTCTAATAATATTCGGTTAAGAATATAGTATGTTGCGACAACGACTTCCGCCTAAAAGTACTTGGGTAGTTTATTCTAATTTAACATTACCTTTACCAATTCTTGAAGGGATATATTCTTTTTAGGTAATTTATTCTCATTTAACATTGTCTTTACTAATTCTTGAAGGGATCTATTCTTTCTTTCAACACGCCTATTTTTTTAAAAGGGTTCTAAGAGAAGAAAAATTATGTTTAATGTCATATTTATGCGAAGGAGCTCAAACCGTTCCTTTTCAAATTTTCCATAATGGTCATTATGGATTGTTGTAATAGAAATATTTTTCTCGTTCTGAACTTTCTTCTTAAAACTAGGGAAAATGTTAATGGTTTCATCCTTTGTCTTTAAGAAGAAAATCCATGTAAATTTAGATATGATATTCACTATAACATAGACATAATACTTGTCCCCAAGACATAAATTTTTCCATTTTATAATTTACAGAATCGTTTTTAAAATAGGTCTAATAGATACTTGGTTAAGAACATAGTATGTTGTGACAATGACTTTCGCTCAAAAGTACTTAGATAGTTTATTCTCATTTAACATTGTCCTTACCAATTCTTGAAGGGATCTATTTTTTCTTTCAACACGGCTATTTTTTTTAGGGATTGTAAGAGAAGAAAAATTATGTTTAATGTCATATTCATGCAAAGGAGCTTAAATCGTTCATTTTCAAATTTTCCATAATGGTCATTACATATTGCTGTAATAAAAGGTCTTTTTCGTTTGAACTTTCTTCTTAAAACTAAAGAACGTGTTAATGGTTTCATCATTTGTCTTTAAGAAGAAAATCCAAATAAATCTAGATATGATATTCACTATAACATAGACATAATACTTGTCTCTTAGACTTTCAATTTTTTATGAACTAAAAAAATTCATATGAAGTAATTGGAGGGGCTTAGTTGTAAAGAATTTTTGGAAACAAATAAATTCTTAGTTTTTTTCCCATTTGACAAGTATTGCAAATCGTATCTTTCTCAAAGGACTTCTTTCTAACAAGATTATTCTTAGAAATCTTAACTATGATATCCATCTCTATGTGTTCTAACCTCACATGCCAAGTCCCACATTTATTAGTAAGAAGATTTGCAGCAAAGTACTTTTAATCAAATCTAGATAAATTCTTCATATCAATAGCATATATATTCTCATTCTTATATCCAACAAATAATATTTTGTCATCCTGATAACTCCTGAAAAAGAGTTATTACATGATGTATTTATGAATATTGTTGTTAAAAAATAGAAGATTAATTAAATAAAAAATTATATTTTATTAGATAATGCTACAACATCGCATGTAGCATCGATTTTGTATAAAATATACGTTTTTTATTCTTTCAAGTAAATATTCATTGAAAATTAGTATTTTTTGCAGATTAGATGATGCAAGTAGATTTTAAAGAATAAAATATTTTGAAAGTTGGAAGTTATGAAAGAAAGATTTGAGAGAGAGAGAGAAGAATTAGGAAACAACTAAGATTTTCAAAGAAAAAAAAGAATCTAATCTAAATTAAATATTTTGATAAGATAAGGAAAGAGAAAATATTGAGAAGAAATATTATTTGAAAAGGAATCGATTTTTGCTGTAGAGGGGGCGGGCCGAACAGAGGCCCGAAATGGCTAAATAAAGAGAAAAAATGATTCTTCGAGGAAAGACAATAGAATCAGAACGTAGCATTGCCGCAACATTGTGCACTAGGGGTGGGTAGGACCGGACCGTGGACCGGGAACCGGACCGGATCGGCGGGTTCGGTCCGGGTACGGTCCATAAACCTTGGACCGAGGTCCGGTCCAAGTTCAAGGCAACCTTGGACCGAGGAGCTTCGGTCCAGTCCTCGGTCCAGTGCCTGAAATCTCGAAGAACCGGGACCGGACCGAAGCACCTCAAAACCTCTTTCGTTGTTTCTGACAGAAGCTCAATAAAGAAATTTGCTGATATGGCTTGGTCTGAAATGGTTGAGGACTTATCGTATTTTGACTATGGAATTAATAAAAATCTTTCTGATTCTAATTCAGAGTGTTCGATCGTTGGAGATAAACGGGATATGCCTGCATCTACGTCTAGTTCTTGTTGTTTTGAGGATAAATCAAACAGTAAAAGAAGTTTCAAATTTGATAAACTGAATGGAAGTTTGGGTGATCATGTGATGAATATATTGGGTTCTCCAATTGAAGGTGTATTCGATGAAAATACTCAGGAAAAGTTCGTTATGATTAGTCTACTCGCCTCGCCTCGCCATCTTCGTCCTTCTGAAGTTTTGATAATTATCAAGAAAAGGGGGAGAGAGTGAGAGAGAGAGAGGATAATTTCTGAAAAAGCTTGACTACTCCCCGACAATGCAAACGGATGAAGAAGAGAGAGAAATGTTCAGTGAGAGACTAGTTTGAAACAGACAAGGAATAGTTAGGTAGTGTGGACTTTGCTTGTGTGGAAGCAGAACTATCTTCATCCTTCTCGTTTCGTCAAAGTTTTTGGCTATGCGAAGTGGTTGGTAGCTGAAATGGAGGTTTTGACTTCAGTTTTGCGTCTCGCATTTCGGATTATGTGAGTTATTTTTGGATATGGGTTCTGATCACTGTGGCGGAACAATCGCCATTAGAGCTCTAGTTGTGTTCTTTTGGTTATGGAGTCTGATTTCTCTCTCATCTGCTGCTAGACTGAGCGATTCCACGCAGAGGCTCGAGGTTCAGAAGCACCTCAGCCGCTTCAACAAGCCCTCTGTTAAATCCATTGAAGTTCTTTTCCTTTTTCTGTTAAAAAATAAAAATAAAAATAAAAAATAAAAAAATGGCGCCGGGCAGAACCGGGACCGAATCGGGACTGGACCGGGATTTCGGATGCGGTCCAGGTTTGGTCCCGGTCCCGCACCGGACCGGTCAAAGGTTCCGGGAAAAAAAATCCCAAACCTGTTCGGGCTGGTTCGGTCCGAGCTTGGGACCGGACCGAACCGGCCCGTGCCCACCCCTATTGTGCACAACATCATATCACAGAGAAGAATTTCATATTTATCTACTTTTGTTATGATTTGTTGCATGAACTTATTTAGATAATTCAAAATACTTTTAAAGACATTTTATTCAGTGTGCGAACGACATGAATAAATATTAAGATTGTTATTGTACTTGACGATAAATAGAATCATGACATATATTAAATTATGTAAACTTTTAATATTTTCACATCGATTTATTAAATTCACGCAACTAATTAGAAATACAATTAATTGAATTTTTTTACGATATTTTCTCTCATAAGCAAGAAATAAAATATTGTAGATATAAATAAAATAATTCTAGCGAGGCTTAGTTGGAAATAAAACTTCTTAAGTTTTTTAATTTGTTTGCTGCAACATTTCTGAAAGATCAAGGTTAGTGACCCGATGTTATAAAGTGTTGTAACACTTCGTGTGACACTGGTTATAAATACGATATAGGACAATAAAAAAAAATGCAAAAATTAACGACACAGGAGGTTGTTAACGCAGTTCGGCAATCAGCCTACATCTGCGGGGCCACGCCCAGATATGAAAACATTTCACAAGTTCAACACGGTTACAAGACACTCGGACTAAAACAAAATAAGACTCCCTCTTATCTTTGATGCCGCCTCCTTCAACCTTCAAAAGTGAAACTGTTTTGCGAGCTCCCCTCGACTTAAATGTGACAAGCTCCCCTTGTCGAAGATGGCAAGCTCCCCTTGCCCACGATAAAAATAACAATCACAAGAATAAATTCCTATGACACTGTCTATGACGCTTGACAATGTCTTAGGATAGGATCACCCAGAACAGGCTTCAACAAACCAGTCTTTAACAAGACCGAATCAATAATCACATACACCACACAGAAACGTGGGTGAAGAATAAAAACGCTCAGATGAATAGAGAAATTCCACACTAAAGAATAATGGCGTCGGCACCTTTTAACATAAAAAGAAAAGACTTTTATATCAAGAGCAAGGTGCAGTTCTGTTTCTCTCAGCAATATCTTCTCGAAACAGACTCTTCATTCAAATAATAATATCCCACGAAATCAGCAAAGGATCCGAAAATCACTGCCACACAAATTTAGCGCAGTGACACTTTGAATGACGCTTTAGTAAAGTATCTCAAATAATTAGGGATATGAACCATGTTTGTTACGATTCCTTTTCCAGCAAATCACATTTGAATTGACGAAATATTCTGCCAAATATTATCTCCAAAATAGAAGGATAGAATAATATATATTCCAAAAGAATATAATTTCCAAAAAGATATATAACCAAAAATAATCTTTTGCCAAAAATATAATGCCAGCACATCGTTGCATTAACAATCTCCCCCTTTGGCATTTTTTGGCAAAACATAACTCCCCCTGAAGGAGAGAATTCGAAACTCCCCCTGAATGAGAAATTCTTGACACAATCCGATCAATATAAAGGCATTTCAAATAGTAGCACCAATATAGGAGATAACCACAACAGTTAAAATATAGGAGATTTCCACAGCATCATAAAAGCAATCAATCTCCAAAACTACTCCCCCTTTTTTCCATAAAAAGACAAACAGGAACCGCCAATGTCAAGCAAGCATGTGCATAGCATCCAGCAAGAGAGAAATACTGAAAGAAGTCTCATAGAAATGACAAACAAACATCTAACCAGATTGATCAAGGGTAGCAGGATCTTCTGTAGTGACATTTGGTGTAACATGTTCAGGAGATGTGACAATTTGGGAAATAAACCCAAAGATATATTCACAATTAACTTCCAGAATCCCATCAATATATTGTATCTCCCATATTTGCAGAAATTCCACCAAAAATTCATAAACATTATGGAAATAAACCATAAATCCTTCCACAAATTGAGAAATAAACTCAAGTTTTTCACAAAAAGGAACGAAATCTTCATAGAAAATCACATGTGTCATGCAGGACGTTGAAGACCAAGACTAGCAAAGAAATTGCCCTTTTTTTGTTTTGTTTTGTTTTTTTTTTTTTTTTGTACGAATGCAAAAAAATAAAAACAACACTCACAAGTACTTTCTTCAGAGAATGCAAAGGCCCAGAGCTGACCTTAGTTTGCATGTAGACAATGATGAAATGAGATAGCAATTATCAGAAGACCTTATTCCTTCGATGATGCATTTATTTGTATGATCCGAGACAACACATTTGTTGCGAGTGAAATGCACCTTTAGATCTTGATCACACAACTGACTGATACTGATCAGATTGGCTTTCAAACCTTTTACAAGAAGAACATTTTCCAGAGGAGGCAGTCCTGGAACGTCTAGTGTTCCCTTTCCAACGACATTTTCTGTGACGCCGTTTCCAAATGTTACTTTTTCCAGACCTCCTGATGTGATATTCTTTAAGAATCTTACTTCACTTGTCATATGTTTAGAAGATCCACTGTCAAAGTACCATGCATCAACAGATGTTGCCTTTAGAGAAGTATGAGCAACATTACACTTACCAATGGTTTTCTTTATCCATTTCTGTTTGGGAAATCTGTATGAAGAGATATATCTAGCAATACCTTTTCTCAAGTCATCAAGATAAGCAAAGCACCTCGGACGAATATGACCTTGATGAAAACAATAATGGCAAATTGGAATAAATTTGTTACCTTTATTCTTGGGAACATGAAGATTGGACTTCATCTGATGACTGTCTTTAGAGTTAGATTTCTGTTCAGTTTTGTTGATGGATATCGCAACTTTCTTCCCTTTATTTTCAGCATCGATGTATGACACTTTCGGTGACATTGAGCATTCTCCTTTGTAACCAATCCCAGAGGTATCATCACATGATCTTCTAGCCATTAGAATATCATCAAGAATAGAGGAACCTGAGTTTAGCATTCTGACATTCTTCTTCATGTGATTCAGTTCATTTGACAACCGCTCTATCTCATTCTGGCTTGATTTCAGTTTAGCTTCCAAATCAATAACACAATCTTGAAGACTTCCATTTTCGTTTTTCAGACCTCCAATCTGTCTTCGAAGATGTTGATTTATTTCAACCAATTCTGTCCATTTTTCATAAAACTTCTTATTTTCATTGACAAGATCTTCTTTTGTAATTTCTTCTGTATCATCATCGCTATTTTCAGATATACTTTCAGAGACATTTTGAGTGACGCTATCAAAACTTGTAGGTTTAGCTTTAGCAACCAGCGCCATATTTCGGTTTGAGATTTCATCTTCTTTTTCTGAATCACTCTCACTCCAGGTTGTGTTGAGAGAGGTCTTTTTCTTCTTCAAGGTATTTGCACATTCAGCCTGGATATGTCCAAAACCATCACATTCTCTACATTTAATTCCCCTGTTATTCAAGAATTTATCTGAAGGTTGATTTTCGTCTTTGGACTTCTTATAACTTGTAGAGTCATTCTTGGAGTTAGTGACATTTTGTCTGACACCACGATTATTTCTACCAAATTTCTTCAACATTCTGCTGAAATTTCTTGATAACACTGCTAAAGATTCTTCTAGATCATCTTCATTAAATTCTTCAAAATTCTGCATCTCTGCTTTTAAAGCCAAGTCTTTCACCTTCTCTGTTTCCACATTTACATCGAAATTCATCTCAAATGTTTGAAGAGAACCCATCAGCTCCTCTAATTTCATTTTGGTGATATCTTTTGCTTCTTCAATTGCTGTAACTTTATAAGCAAAGCGTTGGGGCAGAAATCTTAGAGTCTTTCTTACAAGTTTCTCTTCAGAAATAGTTTCACCAAGGGCAAAAGCTTCATTAGCAATGTCACAGAGTCTTGCATTAAACTCGGTAATATTTTCATCATCATGCATCTTCAAGTTTTCAAATTTCGTTGTTAAAAACTGCATTTTTGATAACTTTACTGCTGAAGTACCTTCATAAGTCGTCTGAAGAATATCCCAAGCCTTTTTAGCAGACTCACATGTAGAAATAAGTCTGAATTGAGTAGGATCAACACCATTAAATATAGCATTAAGAGCCTTTGAGTTACTATTTGCTAGAACATTTTCAGTGACGGACCAGCTTTCTTCAGGTTTGATAGTTGTGACTCCTTCTTTGCTTATAATCATTGGTGGGTCCCAACCTGTTATAATAGATTTCCAGGCTTTTTCATCAACAGCCTTAATAAACGCTTTCATTCGAGCTTTCCAGTAAGCATAATTGTTTCCATTTAGCAAGGGTGGACGCACTGTTGAACCTCCTTCTTTCATAGAGTCCATCGTAGCAAAAACCAAGATCAAGTCCTACGGATCTCGCCTAAGAAACAGAGACGATCTGCTCTGATACCAATTGAAAGATCAAGGTTAGTGACCCGATGTTATAAAGTGTTGTAACACTTCGTGTGACACCGGTTATAAATACGATATAGGACAATAAAAAAAATGCGGAAATTAACGACACAGGAGGTTGTTAACGCAGTTCGGCAATCAGCCTACATCTGCGGGGCCACGCCCAGATATGAAAACATTTCACAAGTTCAACACGGTTACAAGACACTCGGACTAAAACAAAATAAGACTCCCTCTTATCTTTGATGCCGCCTCCTTCAACCTTCAAAAGTGAAACTGTTTTGCGAGCTCCCCTCGACTTAAATGTGACAAGCTCCCCTTGTCGAAGATGGCAAGCTCCCCTTGCCCACGATAAAATAACAATCACAAGAATAAATTCCTATGACACTGTCTATGACGCTTGACAATGTCTTAGGATAGGATCACCCAGAACAGGCTTCAACAAACCAGTCTTTAACAAGACCGAATCAATAATCACATACACCACACAGAAACGTGGGTGAAGAATAAAAACGCTCAGATGAATAGAGAAATTCCACACTAAAGAATAATGGCGTCGGCACCTTTCAACATAAAAAGAAAAGACTTTTATATCAAGAGCAAGGTGCAGTTCTGTTTCTCTCAGCAATATCTTCTCGAAACAGACTCTTCATTCAAATAATAATATCCCACGAAATCAGCAAAGGATCCAAAAATCACTGCCACACAAATTTAGCGCAGTGACACTTTGAATGACGCTTTAGTAAAGTATCCCAAATAATTAGGGATATGAACCATGTTTGTTACGATTCCTTTTCCAGCAAATCACATTTGAATTGACGAAATATTCTGCCAAATATTATCTCCAAAATAGAAGGATAGAATAATATATATTCCAAAAGAATATAATTTCTAAAAAGATATATAACCAAAAATAATCTTTTGCCAAAAATATAATGCCAACACATCGTTGCATTAACAATTTCTATAACATCATCAATAAACTTCATATACAAATGTGAATCAAGTTTCTATCTCTTGATTTTCTTGTCCGATTTGTTCGCGTAAAATCTGATTATTAAAAAAAAACAATCTTTTTAAATTTTAAAATATCCTACTCAGTTGGGCTGTGCCGATGAGTGGGTATGGTTTTTCCCACGCTTCTCTTCTTGCTTCCCAAATATTCCAGAGCGCCATGATTTCCCTCTCCTATTCTTTGAGTTATTGTCTACGACAACACAAAAAGGAAGATTTTTCCTCTTCAGTTAGGAGCCCATCTCTCTTGTAGAAACATCCTTTCCTCTACTCATTTCTTCTTCCAGAGTCGAGTCCGAGAAGATACAAGAATTCCCTTTCTTTGCGGCTGAAGTAAACT
Organism: Begonia masoniana; assembly: GCA_022432975.1. Classification (NCBI taxonomy): domain Eukaryota; kingdom Viridiplantae; phylum Streptophyta; class Magnoliopsida; order Cucurbitales; family Begoniaceae; genus Begonia; species Begonia masoniana. Next base: position 66,656,651 of record CM039502.1, on the reverse strand, counting down.
TGTTCATCAATCCATCTAGGTAGATTATTCCGCCTTCTTTTCCATTGTTTGATTTTGGAAATTTTGGGTCTAATGAGGGCTAATTTTCTGTTTTGATAAGTTTGTAAGTCAACCGGAAAAGGAGAGGAATTTCGTTGAAATTGGTCAGAGGAAGAAAAGAAATTGGGCTTTTACAAGTAAGAAACTTTTCCTGAATTCGAAGAGAATTATCATGTTAAAGCTTAAGTTTTGACGTGGGTATTCGATTGAGTTGTAGAAGTTCCAATCTAGAAGCGAACCTAGTAAAGGAGAAGAAGAGGGGAAAATTTGCTGAGGTGAACGTGAAGGAAGACATTGGATTAAGGTGTGTAAGAATTGATTATTTTCCTATACAGTTCTTACCAATCGGATGGCTAATAAAGAAAAATTGGTTTATCAAATTCATATCCTTGCATCTGTTTAAATATCGGGATTTCCTCTTTATCGGAAGGGTAATTTTTTAGAGGTATGTTAATGCAAATCGACCAAACTACCAATGACTGCGTTCCAAGGCGCTCCCATGAAGATTTCTTTACTCAACCCTTCATGTTACTCTTGATTGAACTTCCATGCATGGATTAAACATATACAATTCTATGAATTCACCTTTTATGTCTCAACAATTAATAAGATTGACGAGTTTGATACAAGACATAACTTTCACAATAATTTAACTCCAAAGTGAAGTAGTGACCGAAATGTAGGTGCGTAGCTCAAACACTTGAATGCTTGAGCGTCTCCAGATGAATTCGTAGAGTTCTAGTGATTTTGCAGCGGTGTTGCTTTGATTTACGTGTAAGCATCATTTCTTTGAGCTTAAGGTTGACCACCACTACACATTGCTCGATCGTGATGCATCCATTAGAGATAACTTTAAAGGTTGGTGGACTACCGTTGATCGATGTTTGGGCTATTGCTGATACATGCTTGGGCTATTGCTTTGGTCTACCGCTTCGGTCGTTGGAATGAAATTGTCTCGGGTCTGGGATACCATGAGGCTTCTCTGGTCTATCACGGTGGTATATCGCAATTTACTTCAAGTCTACCGTAGGTCATGTTTCAAAAATAAATGCCTCAGACTTGGGTTTCCATGGGGCTTTTGTGGTCTAACATCGTAGTCTATAGTGGTTGAGATTTGGTTGACCACCATTTCATCATTTAGAAAGTTCTCTAGGGAATGGACTATCGCGAGCGATCTCCATGCTACTGTGAGCAACCTTCTATAAAATGTTTCTCGGGACTGGGCAACTGCATAATTCTCTTTTCAACTCCAAGTGAGAGTTAAAGGGTCGTTTGTGATAACTCTTGGAAAAGAGTTATTACAAAAAGATGATTATGATAATTATTGTTAAGATTTGATGACAAAAATAGTAAAATACATGATTTATAATTAAATGCCGCAACATTGAGCCACAACATCAATTTTGAATAAAAACTTTTATTTTGATTATATTATGGGAAAATCATATTTAATATTGATGATTATTGCAGATTGATGAATTTAATTGAAAATATTGACTTTCGAAACTATAATCAAGATGAGGCACACGAGTGTTATAAACAATGCAATAATTTGGGTTTTATAGAGAGAGAGCTCAAATTAAGAAGAAATTGATTGTGAGATTTTTCACTTTTAAATAAAGGAAGATGTTCATGCCAAGGGAAGGAAAGTAATTGTAAAATGCAGCAAATGAAAAGAGGCTGGATGGAGCATGGAACGATAGAGAAAGAAAAGGAGTCTGGAGATAGAAACAAAGAAGATTCTTCAGGTGAAAACCTATGAGAGTTTATACCATAATTTGTTGTTGCACCATTGCCCACAACATCATGTCAAAGAGGAGTTTAATTATATTTTTCTAATTTTGAATATATGTTGCATATGATTAATATGATTATGTCTTCTACTTTTATGGACTAAGATTTTATTTTAGTTAGAGGAGAAAATGTTTGTTCTAAGAATTCGATTATTTGTTGATTATTTACATTTGTTGGAATAAATTATTATGATGATTATAGTTAAATTTAATTTATGTCGACGAAACAAATTGATTAGTGTTGTGTGAAGCCCAAGACTAAGCCCATTCTTTTATTAATATCTTTTTTAATGTAATTAAAAGAAGTGAAATAGAAGTAAAAACAGAAAGGTTCCAGAGACGAGAAAAAAATAGAAATCAGAGAAGAGAGATAGAAAGCTAGGGCGATCGGGTTCTCTCAGCTTCACAGACGACGGCGAAGACGAAGGAGGAGGCGAACTTTGGATCCGGTGGTGGCGATCGTCTTGATTGCTAGAGGCAGGGAGTTCTCTAGGGCTCGAACCAGGTTGAGTTTGAGCATCCGGTTAGGTTTCGTGTTTCTCAATCTTTGTTGTTTCTTCTGTGGTGTTCTTTGTACAATCATCATCTCATAGTGCACGAGTTCCTCCTGTGGAGCTCAATGTGGATGTAGCCGGATTTATCGGTGAACCACTATAAAATTCTTGTGTTGGTTCTGTCTGTGTGTTTTCGATTACAGAATGTTTGATTTGTCTGGCTTAAGAAAAAGGAAACTAAGAACTGAATAAAAACGTAAAATTTAGACAACAGTGGTATTAGAGCTTGAACGGTTCTTGAAACAATAATTCTAGCTCCTGCGTTTCTTGATTTCGGTAGTTTAAGTTGTTTTTCTTTTTCTTAAGATTGAGTATTATACAGACTTGCAATTTTTTGAATATTGGTGACAGAGCATCTTTCCATTTGTTAATCGTGTTCTTTGTCTGAATGTTCTGGATTATTGTTTTTAATCAGATTATTAGTGTGGTATTTCTGTGATTTAATTCATAGGTTAAATTGGTTGATTGAAAAGGCTATAAAATTGTTATTGTTTGGCTGGATTAAGAAGTTGTTTATCTTTAGTCAACTTATTAATAATTTTTCTTATATTCAATTTGTTTTGGGAGGAGAGAGGATGTCTTCAACAAGACTTGAAATCTCTGTGTACGACGGAAATGTCGATTTTGGTGTGTGGAAAAAGAAGATCCGTGCACTTCTTTTACACAACAAAGTCGCCATTGCTCTAGAGAAAGACCAAGATAAATGGTCTGATGAGCAGAAAAAACGAAAGGAGGAGATAGACGAAGAGGCGTACAACATCTTGATTTTAAACCTCTCGGACAATGTCCTGAGAAAGGTTGATGGAGCCGATACTGCACTAGAGATTTGGGGTAAGCTTGAATCGATTTATTCGGTTCAAACTGCCCATAATCTCGCATTCTTTAAAGGCTCCTTGTTCTCCTGGAAAATGGACACTGGTAAGTCCATAGATGAAAATTTAGATGAATTTCTAAAATTGACTCTTAGATTAAAAGGTACTGATCAGGCCTTAGATGAAACTACAAAATCCATGATTCTATTAAATTCTATCCCTGAGTCTTACCAAGTAGTCAAAGACGCTTACCAGTATGCCGGTGTCGTCCCTAGTGTAGATTTGATTTCTTTTGGTTTAAAAACTAGAGAATTAGAACTACTGAAACAAAAGAGATCTGGTTCGAATCTCTTTGTGAAGAATAGACCCGAACAAAGTAATAATAATGCAACAAATAAGTTCAAGAAGAAAAATAAAGGGAATAAGCCTAACAGTGAAAATGTTGGCAAGGGTAAGAATGAGTCTAGGAAGTGTTTCCATAGTGGCAAGGTTGGTCACTTGAAGAAAAAATTGCTTCGATTGGATTAAGAAGAATAAATCAGAGAATAATGAATCAAACCTTGCCTGTGAGAATAATCGGGATGACCCCTTTGAGGTGTATAATGTCACTGATTTAAAGTGCCCTGATACTTGAGTGCTTGACTCCGGGTGTAGCTTTCACATGAGTCCTCATAAGGATTGGTTTGTCGATTTCCAGGAAGTTATGAATGAAACGGTGTTCATGGGAAATGACAACACTTGTGATGTTGTTGGTATGGGCAGTATCATTCTGGACTTGAATTCTGGAAAAAGAATCAAGTTGACTAAGGTGAGGTATATACCTGGACTTAAGAGAAATTTGATTTCTCTAGGAGCCTTAGATGATTTGGGATGTGAGAGTAGAACTAGCAATGAAAGTATGCGAGTCGTCAAGAATGAGAAAATTGTTCTGACTGGTAGGAAAGTTGGCGAGTTATATATTCTTGATGGCTCATGTAAGTCTAGTTCGTTGAATACGGTGTCAGTTAATCCTAGTCTTGCTACTACTGAGAAATGACATCTGAGATTATGACATATGAGTCAAGGGGGACTTGACTCATTTAGCAAACAAGGGATGTTTGGAAATGACAAGATCTGTGATCTGAGCTTCTGTGAACCTTGTGTTCTAGGGAAGCAACATAGGTTGAGTTTCAAGTCTGCTTTGCATTTATCCAAAGCCAAACTTGACTATGTCCATGCCGATTTGTGGGGTCCGGAGAAATGTGACACACATGGAGGCAACAAATATTTCCTATCCATTGTTGATGACTTTTCTAGGAGAGTCTGGGTGTTTCTTTTGAAAACCAAAGATGAAGCTTTCCTTAGGTTTAAGGATTGGAGGGTTTTAGAAGAAAACTAGTTAGGTACCAAGTTGAAGGCCCTTAGAACTGATAATGGGTTAGAGTTTTGTAATTCAGAATTCGATGAATATTGTAAGGCTTCTGGTATCCTAAGACATAGAACTGTTCGTAATACCCCTCAGCAAAATGGTGTTCTTGAGAGAATGAATAGGACCTTGTTGGAAAAGGTCAGATGTCTTCTCTTCACTTCTGGGTTGCCTAAGCCCTTCTGGGGGGAAGCCTTATTTACTGCTGCTTATCTCGTCAATAGGAGTCCTCATAGGTCTCTAGAGATGAAGTGTCTTATGGAAGTAAGGAGTAATAGGAAGCCTAGTTTAGAACACCTTAGAATATTTGGATGTTCTGCTTACGCTCATAATAAAGAGGGTAAGTTGGATCCTAGGTCTCTTAATTGTGTCTTCTTAGGTTATCAGCAGCAACATGGTAGTAAAAGCTATAGGTTGTGGGACAAGGAGTCTAGAGGGATTAAGATCATTGTGAGTAGAGATATCATATTTGATGAGAACTCTTTCCCTTGTAAGACTCCTACTAATTCTAGTGAATAATCTAGTGAGACCACTCAAGTGCATCAGAATATGCAGTTTGAGGTGGAGCCTATGAGTGGCTCTGATAAGCCTTGTATAGTCGTTGCTGATCAAGTTGAGGATCAAATTGGAGATCAATCTGAAAATGATTCTCCAATCGAGGCTGAGCAGTTGACTAGATCGGTCCATGAAGATCTGTCTAACTATCAGCTCACCCGTGATAGGAGTAGGAGAGAGGTTATTCCTAACCGTAGGTTCTCTTATGCTGAGCTTGTATATGCAGCTCTTGTTGCTTCTTTGGAAGTTAGACAAAATGAACCGAATAGCTATCAAGAAGCTATTAGTTCATCTGATTCTGACAAATGGCTAGGTGCCATGAAGGAGGAGATGAATTCCTTAGATGTCAACAAGACTTGGGAGCTGATTAAGAAACCTGCTAATCAGAAATTGATTGAGTGCAGGTGGTTGTACAAGCTCAAAGAAGGAATTTTACCTAGCGACCCACCTAGGTTTAAGGCCAGGTTAGTAGCCAAAGGTTATACCCAAAGAGAAGGAATAGATTATAATGAGATATTCTCGCCTGTAGTCAAGTTCAAAACAATTAGGGTAATGTTATCCTTAGTAGCGTACTTGGATTTGGAACTTGAGCAGTTAGATGTTAAAACTACGTTTCTGCATGGTGAGTTAGATGAGAGGATCTTGATGAGACAGCCTGAAGGATTTGTGAATAGGAGATATCCTGATTATGTTTGCTTGCTGAAAAAGTCATTGTATGGCTTAAAGCAATCTCCTAGGCAGTGGTATAAAAGGTTTGATACTTTCATTGTGAGCATTGGTTTCTCAAGAAGCCAATATGATGCTTGCTTCTATTTCTCTTCAATTGATGGCAACCCGGTTTATATTCTTCTATATGTCGATGACATGTTATTAATTAGCAACTCTATGTCAAAGATTAGCAGGTTAAAGCAAGATTTAAGTTCTGAATTTGATATGAAGGACTTAGGGAGTGCTAAGAGAATATTAGGTATGGTCATTGAGAGAGATAGGAAAAATAAGTTTCTGAAAGTTCATCAAAAACCTTATTTGGAAAAACTGGTTCAAAGGTATGGTAATGCTAATGGAAAACATGTTCAGATGCCTTTAGCTGGTCATTTCAACTTGAATAAGAGTCAGTGTCCTAAGTCTAAGTCTGACATCATTAAGATGGAGAATATTCCTTACTCTAATGTGATAGGGTCAGTCATGTATGCTATGATCAGTACTAGGCCAGATTTGTCATTTGCTATATCTTTATTGAGTAGGTTTATGTCAAATCCTGAGTATGATAATTGGGTAGCCTTGAAGTGGGTTGTAGCATACATAAATAGTGCCATAGATGTTGGTTTGTGCTATGGTAATAGAAATGCTGCATTTGATCTTGTGGGATTTGTAGATGCTGATTTTGCAGGTAACAGGGATGAGGGGAACTCAACTACAGCTTACTGTTTTACGTTGGGAAGGAATTGTATTGTGTGAAAGTCACAATTACAACCCATGGTAGGGTTGTCCACCATGGAGGCGGAGTATATAGCGATTGCAGATGCTATGAAGGAAGCTGTGTGGTTGCAAGGTCTACTAAAGAAAGCTAAGTTGCTAAACTCTATTTCTGTTATTTATTGTGATAATCAGAGTGCAATACATCTTAGTAGAAATCATGTATATCATGAAAGAACTAAACATATTAATGTTAGATATCATTTTATTAGAGATTTAATTTCTACTAATGTTGTGAATTTGTTGAAGGTACCTACGAAGGACAATCCTGCAGACATGGGCACAAAGATTTTTTCAAATACCAAGTTCAAGCATTGCTTGAATTTGTTATTTGTTAACTGACCTTCATCGGTCAGAGCTACGAAGCAGTTGTAGGAGTTCGTGTACTATGTGTTGATGGTTAGCAGGTGGATTGGACTTCAAGGTGGAGATTGTTGTGTGAAGCCCAAGCCCAAGCCCATTCTTTTATTAATATCTTTTTTAATGTAATTAAAAGAAGTGAAATATAAGTAAAAACAGAAAGGTTCCAGAGATGAGAAAAAAATAGAAAACAAAGAAGAGAGATAGAGAGTAGGGCGATCGGGTTCTCTCAGCTTCACAGACGACGGCGACGACGAAGGAGGAGGCGAACCTTGGATCCGGTGGTGGCGATCGTTTTGATTGCTAGAGGCAGGGAGTTCTCTAGGGCTCGAACCAGGTTGAGTTCGAGCATTCGGTTAGGTTTCGTGTTTTTCAATCTTTGTTGTTTCTTCTGTGGTGTTCTTTGTACAATAATCATCTCATAGTGCACGAGTTCCTCTTGTGGAACTCAACGTGGATGTAGCCAGATTTATCGGTGAACCACGGTAAAATTCTTGTGTTGGTTCTGTCTGTGTGTTTTCGATTACAGAATGTTTGATTTGTCTGGCTTAAGAAAAAGGAAACTAAGAACTGAATAAGAACGTAATATTTAGACAACAATTAGATATATTCTTATTGTATTGAGAAATATGTAAGAATTTTTAGATGCATAATAATTTATACAGATTAAATTTTACGAAATTATTATAATTCAATTTGTATGAGTTTTAGAATAGGGCGTTATTGAGGTATTTATTATTTTCTCTCTATCTATAAATTGAAGAGAATAATAAAATAAAACATCAAACAATCCAAAGGAACTTTGGTCATTATATAATTTATGTTGTTCGAACAAATGTTTTAGTAATTTGTAGCTTTAGTAGTGAAATTTATATAACAAAGATATTGACCCTGACCAATTATTCCTCATTAATACCAATTCATTTTAGTTTAATATCTTATTTTTATATTTCATATAAAAAAAATCAAGTCTTTTATTTTCTCTCTGATTTTTTTTACGCAATATAATTTGATTAAAATTATCCTCGAATGTATTTTTTATTACTTAATTAGTGACACGTGTACTTATGTTAAAGTATGATTTTTCATTACCAGTTTGAGTTCGACTATTGAAAATAAGCTTTAAATATGCTGTCGCATAACAAACATATATTAGAAATTTCCAGTACTCAATACAAAGGTATTTCCAAGGTGAGTAAAAATAATCTTTACTTGATATAAATTTGATAACTTAAGACTTTAATCATCAAAACAAATATGTTTAAGTTCTAGTGTTTCTTGATTCGGGTTTTTATGTAAAGATGCTCAATGTTTAGTTTTGTCTATTGTTTTTCTTACTATTGTCTATTGCATTCAAACCAGTATAAAAATATTAGTAGTTATATTTGGTGCACATTTGATATTGTTTTTTTATACCACCTCACGTCATTTTTCCCAACATCTTTTAATCTTGTAATTTGAGGAAAACAAGAGACGTCAAATGAGGTTGATCAAAAGGGTGAGGAGAATGACAGGGATGGGATGAGAATGTTGAAAACTAAAACTTCACTTGCTGATGTTAATGGAGGTATCATGTGGTAAGATCTTATTTGCTCGTTTTTTTTTTTTTTAATTTTTCTCTTTTCTAAGATGGATGTTACTAGCTAGTCCCCCCATTTCTGCTAACCTCTAGATCCCAGTTCTCTTGCGTGCCTCTGTTGCAGTCGCAGTGTTACATGGCAGATTTCCACAAAAAAGCTCCAAAAGTCTGTTATCGTGATGAAGTGTATGAGTTAGAGAGATAGAGGCTATGAGCGACGTGTGGATATGGTGGTAAAAAAAATAAACACCTACGTGCAGGTTATATGGTTTTGGCGATTTTTTAATGTTATGGGTCATTTTGCTCGCGTTGCAATATTTGAGAAGTGATATTGTTAAAAGAAATTAAGAGTAACTCTTAAGTTTGAGATCATTATATACGTCATAAACTTTGTCCTTGAATAATTACTTTAAACTATGGCTTCGTAATCGAGACGTAATCATTAAGTCATAGCATATGTTAATCCTTGAGTATACATAGTCAGCACGAGCCATGTGGCTAGAGATGGAGCACACGCACACCGTGCGGCGACCCTCAGTGGTGCAGCAAAGCAATGGCTTGTTTCGGATGCTTCCTTTTGGCTTTTCTTCCCGCTATTATTGTCGCCCTCTCCAATCTGTGGGCCCTTCTTTTCCGTTACCCATCTCTATCAACTTTCCTGGATTTACATGGAGTTTTTATTTTCTTCTGTTGGTTTTGAAACTCGGAGACCTCTGCAATTGTTGATCACGAAAGAAAATCATGACAGAGA